>JAGFNQ010004261.1:563409-615341 GCA_024364735.1 Boesenbergia rotunda | reverse complement strand
AAGGAAAATACTCTTCATTGCTGATTGACTCGGAAGCATTACAAAAGAAGAGCCCCAACCGGCGGCTTAGGATTACACGGTTAACATTTAGGTAAAAGGCTGGAAGAAGTCTTTGGGTAGCAGCTCCTTGACCCGGCTCACTTGGACGGCAATTGATAGGAAGGTCGGCAGGCAGATGGCCGCTCTCTTGGAGCTGCAGAACAGCGCTTTCTAAGCCCATCTTGAACATGCCAGATGTCCGCTTGCCAACTGCTTGCCGAACTCTTTAGAATTGATGTAAGCCAAGCGATGTGCGTCCATCCGGGCGGGCTCGCTGCTTGATGCAGCTTCAGGCTGTCATTTTCCGCCGGAGGTTGGCTAGCTCCTTGTCCTTCTCCTCCAAGGCAACGCTTGAGAGGCCAGCAGTCCTTCAGACAAATGGAGCTCGTCTCCTCGTATGTCTAAAGCCTTCTCTTTGGCAGTCAAGTCCGACTCCCGAGTCTCCAGTTCTTGCTCTTTTTCGTTAGGGTTGCCCGGAGCTCCTCCGAAGACTCATCATCTTGTCTAGTTCCGCCTTCAAGGCTTGGGCCTCGACAGCCTTCTTGTCGAGGTCCAATCGGGCACGGCGCTGCATAGCCAGAGCCTTCTTCCTCCCTGCTCAAGGGTCGCGTACAGGGAGAAGATCGGGCATACGCCCGCTCGGCTGCCTCCGCTCGGGTGGTTTCCTCCGTCAGTCAGACGCCTCGGCGGAACGGAGTTTCTCCTTAAGGTCCAGTATCTCCGAACGGAGAATAGCTGTACCCTCTTCGCCGGCCGGTAAGTTAGCGTGCGCCTGCGGAGCTCCAATTCGCGAGTGCCGCTCGGCGTCGGCGCTCGCGTCCCCTGGTGTTGATAACCAAGGAATAGGCGACGCTCGAGCAGGAGGCCCAAAACTACAATAAAAATGTTAGAAAGAAGCAAGGTGATTAAGCATCGAAGCATCCGACTTACATGCGTAGCGTCCTGAAGGAATTGGTCTGCCAGTCGATCGGGGGTCTGGAAGTCCCTCCCTCATACCCTGCTCCCAGCAGTCTGCCAAATCCCCGTAAAGGGTAAGCCGCTGCTGGACTTCGAAGGGGGTCGCTGGGTCGACCGAGGGGAGATATACGCCATAGCCACACGGCTGCGAACGCCGTTCCCCCGAATGAGACGAACCCGGTGCATCAGCTGGCCGGCTCGCTCTAGCCGGGCTGGCAGTTGCCTCTGCAGGTTGAGAGTGAGAGCCCGACGCAGAAGTCCTCGGGCGCCTATGCAAAGGTTCCGGGTCGGGAGAGTCAGAAGAGGACCGGCCTACCTCTGTCGGTTCCTCTATACGGATAGAAGCGCTGGCCTTCCGCTTGGAAGGCAGAGACTTCTGCATGGAAGGCTGAACCTTCTGCTTGCCGGAGGATCTTGCCGGGGCAGAAGATTTTGATGAGCCGACCGGATCCCTAGAGCCAGTCGCCGCTGGCTGGGCAGAAGGAGCCTGAGGGGCGGGCTCCACGCTCTCAGGAATCGAAGGTTGGTCGGGCAGACTGGCCTGGCGTAGACGCAGTTGTTCGGTCGCTCGGGCGTTTAATTCTTCGTCATCCAGGCCCAGGGCCTCATCGAGGGCCGCTTCCCACATCATCTCGGCTGTAAAATCAGAAGATGTTGAGTTAGGGAGAAAGAAGTACGAAACAAAAAATGACTTACAGAAGGTGCCGGGCAGGGCGGCAGGCACTCGGCTTAGCCCAAATATGTACAAGACGGCGTCGTTGAGAAGTTTCATGCCGTCGAAGTGGAGGCCACCGAGTAGAGAAGCAGTCATTATAAATAAGGGGTCGGATTTAAAGTTTCTTAAGGGAGCTATAGGGGGCATGTCTTCGACCCATCCGATCGGGAACCCAGGGCTGGTCGGAGGGCTTATGAAGAAGAAATGGGTTTTCCATCCCTTATTCGAGGAAGGAATATTCTCCACTATGGATAATTTGGCCCGGGCTTGGAGAAAGAAATTCCCGGCCTCCTGTTTATTCGGGTAATAAAAGAAATAAAGAACCTCCGGTCGGAGGGGGACTCGGTAAAGGGTAAAGAGAACTATTATGTTACACAATATGCGAATGGCGTTGGGAGAAAGCTGGAAGATAGGAACATGGAAGAAGTTACAAAAGTCTGCAATAAAGGGATGAGGAGGGTAGCGCAGGCCAGATGTATGTTGGTCCCGGAAAAACACAAAGAAGCCGGCCGGGGGCTTGTGTGGCCTGTCAGCCTTTGTAGGAACGGCAATGTGGTAGTTTTCAGGGATGTCGTAGGCCAGTCGGAGGTCGGAGACGGTCTCGTCGTGAAGGGAAGACTCGACAGAGGTATACCACGCAGGGGCAGCCATGGAGCAGAAAGAAAGGGAAGAAAAGGGAGAATCTGACCGTAGGTGGTGGCGGAAAGGATTAACCGACGGAGAAGCACGAGGGCGGCGGCGACACGCGAAGACGGCGGCGAGAAGCGAGAAGCACCAAGTTAGAGAAGAGAACAGTGAAGAGCAAATGAGGGTTTCGGCGAATGCGGAGGCCTATTTATAGCTAGGCCGAAAGAAGGGAGACCGTCCGATGGCGATCCACGTGTACGGAGATCGCCTCATCCATGCCGTTGAGGCGTCCCACGATCAGCCTCGAAAAGACGCGCCTCAGGCGCTGACGTCGCCTGCAGCGGCGACAGGGCGCGTCGTCGTGTCGGCCAGCCGGAGGCTGCCGCGTGGCGGAAAGAATTACGCGCGTTAATGGCCATTAAAAGCTCGTAATCATGGGGATAAATCGCATCCCGGTCGGCCAACCAGCGCGCGCCACGTGGCCCGGATCATTAAAGCAGACGTGAGGCCGTTAAGGCGCCGGTCGCATCGGGCATATCACATCACCTCATTCGACTTGGAATGTCGCGTATCCATTAATTGACTGACTCGGGCAATCACGAGAAAATCGTCTTGGGGCGCGTGGCACTCCACATTTCTTGCGACTCAAGGCAAACGCTCTCCCGCCAAAACGTATTCAGCATATATCTCGTCGACTAACAGCATTCGTCCGGTCGGACGCATTATCATTTTACGAGGACGTGGCGGCCCACGTTCCTCCGGTCAAAATCTTCATCCGCCCGGACATCTTCATCATGTCAATGGCTAGTCGGGGATGCGTGGCGGCCCACGCTCCCCTATCATGCTTCGTCCAGCCGGACGGCCTCGTTAAAAAAGAAGGGTGCGTGGCGGCCCACGCCCCTCTCGACTAACAATCTTTTTCCACCCCGACAGGGCAGACATACACAGCACCAGCTGTTGAGCATCGTGTTAAGCCGGCCAGATATTAAAAGGGCAAAATCGCTCGGCCGCGGAATGGTTGTACACACTTGTAGTCCAGTCAGTCGGACTGATCGCCTCCTTCGACTAGATTTGAGGGGAAGGCTATTGATCCCGCCCTATCTTGGGCACCGTACGGACAGCCAACGTGGCAAACGGCATGGCCGACTTCAGGGTCCACGTCATTGTGCAGGTAGCCAGCTGGACACCCTAGCCGGACCCAGGGTCTATGCCAGCCAGTCGGACGTAAGGTGGCCGGTCAGAATAAATATAGCGGTTCCTCCTATCGGTAAAACCCGTCCGGCCACATTAAGGCTTACACGCCTAATCGTTTAGTCGGGTACTGCCGCCCGGCCACATTAAGGCTTACACGCCTAATCGTTTAGTCGGGTACTGCCGCCCGGCCACATTAAGGCTTACGCGCCTAATCGTTTAGTCGGGTACTGCCGCCCGGCCACATTAAGGCTTACACGCCTAATCGTTTAGTCGGGTACTGCCGCCCGGCCACATTAAGGCTTACACGCCTAATCGTTTAGTCGGGTACTGCCACCCGGCCACATAAGGGCTACACGCCTCGGTTAGTCGGGTACTGCCGCCCGGCAACCCTTCACCTACATAGTCCCCCCAGGCTTGCACGCCCTGTGCCCACTCGGGCGCTCTCTCGGAACCATCCTGGGGTAAGGACAAAACACACCTGCACCAGCTGCAGATAACAGGCTGTCACCATTCGCGTGAACTGACACTCCCTGGCACGCCGCCCTGTCACGCCGTTGGTGTCAGGCGGCGCCGGTTGGAGACTTACAGAAACCTGTCTGTGTCCTCACATAAGACAAGTAGTATACGACAAGGAATGTTGGCTACAAATCGACAGAATCATACAATATCTCCTGACTCCGTCAGATAATCCTGACACCCAGCAGACAATCTGGGAATATCCCTCGACCAGGTCAGAGAATCCTGACACAGGTCAGACTTGGTCCTTTTCCCCGGCTATATAAGCCCCTCCCCTCCTCATTATCAGGTACGCGCACGAAGCCCCTCGTCTACATACTGCATCATTTTTCCTGTTCATCAGAGTACTGACTTGACCGTCGGAGTGCCTTGCCGGGACGCTTCCCGGCTAGGTTGCTAACGGTCATCTTCCCCGCAGGTCTACGTCCATTCGGTCGGCCGTGCACCAGGCGACATCCACTTCCGTTCGGTCGGAGGACACCCCCTACGACGCTGTCATTCTGCGCGAGGACGTCCCGTCGGCATCCACGTCACTCATCGCTACACCGTCATCCGGTTGCGGCTCCACTACGCTTGGCGACAGGATCAGGTGGAATCTGTAATCACTAAATTTTAGATCCGAAAATCAATGAGAATGAATCTCATTTCCACCTTCTAAACTCGCTTACCAAGCACTCCCTCAATGTTTAGGATTTTTTTTCGGAGTTTTTAACCTCTATATTTTTCTATTTTTGATGATTTTAATTTTTTTTTATTAAAGATTGTTGACTGTTTTGTCTATTATGAATTAAAGTTTGTCTATATAAGTGTATGTTTAATTATTGAGGGATTATCTTCTATTATTGAATAAATTTTTTTTGATAAAATCTAGAGGACGGTGATTATCCCTTTATTTTTTTTCGAGCCTTGGTAAGAAAAATATCTCATATTATTTGACGTTTTGATTTAGGAGATGTCACATTACATAACCAAAAGCTTGCAAAATTTGAAGTTTGTCAATCTCATAATAGATGTGGTATGTTTCATGTTGTTGATGGATAAACTCTTCCTATTTCACAAGTTGGTTCGTTAACTAACATGCTTCATAATTTACTAGCATTGTTTTTGAAACTGGAGTAAAAAATAATAACGCTCGTCCCAGACGATTCAATATCAATATTATTCTATTAATTATGTTCCTAATACTTATCCATTACACTTGCTTCTTTATCTAGACGATTCAATATCAATATTATTCTATTAATTATGTTCCTAATACTTCTCCATTACACTTGCTTCTTTATCTATGCTTAACTCATTCGAGCAAGCATTAACAAATAGTGCTAAAATAATCGAGCCATGGAAGAAGATCGAGCTTGCAATATTAAAACTCAAACATACTTGGGATTTGATCTCTTATTACATGATTTTCGTCCTCATGGGATGGACGGATAATTTAGATGTGGATGTTACCCTCTTAAGGTCTGGGAGTCAAAATTTAACAAAGCTAATGTACCTGCCCTTCCCACGCACCAACCATAACAACCGGGCTAATAACCCTCATGATTTATCTTCTTTGTATTAGCCTTGAACGAAGATATTAAGGATGAGCGAATCATCTTTTACTATCTTATTACATGATTTCCCACTCATAGGATCAAAACAGGTTTATTCTATGGGAATTGGGGAGTTTTCTGTAATTTACCGTTATTCGGGAAAATTTTCTTAAACTCCCCAATCCCAAAATTTTCTTTGCATGCAATACCCATTGAAAATTTTTTTTGCATGCAGTCCCTGATGGGATTGACAAGACAGTTTTGTGAGTATTATTTGAAGAAAGTTGAGTATAAAATTTAGAAATTTGAGTATATAAAGTTATATCCACCATATCAAGAAATTGTGTACTCAATTTTTACTTTTTTATATTCAAGTTTCACTCTTTTATACTCAATTTTCACTGATGTATACTCAATTTTTACTCTTTTATACTCAATCCATCAGGGAGTGAATGCAAAGAAAATCTCAAATGGGGAGTGTATGCAAAGATCAAATGGGGATTAGGGAGTTTTTTGCAATTTACCGTTATTCTTCTATTAAATAGAAATCTAATAGAAATTTAGATTTTAAATATAAAGCTCGATTTCATAAGATTTCAAGCAAGAACATGATTATTAATTAGAATATTTTAGTTTTTTTTTTCTTCATCTAACTCCACTGGATTTTGATAATGAAAGCGTAACCAAATTCACAAGCAATCCGACAAAAGACATCAAAAGTCAACTAGCATTTTGTTCAAGAAAATTAAAAAAAACCAACTAATTTCTCTTCTTCACATATAGTCAAAGGAACATAACGTACTTGTAGATTACTTCACGGTGACAAAATAAGCCAAACATAATTACTTTATGCCAAACTGTTGATGATGTTGAGATGATAATCTTCTATACCAAATCTCTTAAAAACAAAGATACGATTGAAGATTGAATAAATAACATGTGAAAAATGATACTGATAGATGACAATTGTGTCATTACTGCCATGAGACAAGGAAAGTGAAAATTTTATTTTGTAAGTTTGATTTGTCTCTTGGGTTTATTCTAGGAGTTGAGCATGAGAATCTTGAATCCCACAAGGTTGGAGTTTCGTGTATCATGTAGTAGAAGTGTGACCTTAGAACTGTGTAAAATAAACTTGTTGGCATTTTATGTCCTGTTATTATTTATATTTGCTATGTGCATGTTAGAAACTTGTAATCCCCTAAACCATATGAATTCTAAGAAACCAACAAGAGAGGAATTAGGGTTAATCAAAACCATAGGTTAATTTCTCTCTAACTATATCTGATGTAGTTCTCCTCTTATTGGGTTTGGATTCAATCCAATACCATATTCACTAGCCCAAAACCCATACCAATTGAATTAAGTTTGGTTCATGACCAAACCAAGTTAGTTTAAAACCAAGCCCTTTGATTCAACAACCAAATCTTTTCCAATTAAAGCCAAACCAATTTGGTTCATTTCATCTTCAAAAGACGTGGCTTATCTACACTTTCATTCTGACAAAATATCTTCCATATTTGCCTTTCGTTTGGTCCAACCTAACTCAATCTCTCTCTATCTGAGAATTCAATTCTCAAACTCATTTTAAGTCTTTCGGATAAACTTATAGTGCATGTGTCACGCCCCGAGACTAATGGAACCGCTGATCCAATATAAAATCGGACAGCATCTCCCATGTCCGGCGGACAATTTACACATATACGCAAACACACGCAGTTTATAAATTGGCCTCAGGCCATAAAATAGATATATATATAGCATAAGATGATGAAACAACTCTATTATGGAAATATAAACTCACCTGAGCTGCCCCCTGGGCAGGTGCGTAGCAAAACCACAAGCACAAAGTCCAACAGAGGACTCAAAAAAATACAATACCGTACGAATAAATCCAATACAAATTCACGACATATAGGAAAAATGAATACAACGCATAAGGAATGCTATAAAAGGAAAACAACGCGGAAGCACCCAACAACGGAGTCGTAGGGACCAGGATCGGCAACTAGGCTCCTCCGGCGAGCTATCAACCTGAAACAAAAATATTACGACGGGTGGTGAGTCCAAGTGGACTCGCGGGTATATAGAAAGATATGCATGGCAGAAAAGTAGCTAAAGCAGCTATAAAGAAACAACAGGATACAGTCTCCATAATAATATCAGAAGTATGCATAACTGAAATAATAAAGAATTGTACATACCAGAAATTAGTCTATCATGATCATAATAGAACTCGTACCATACGAGCAAGTGCAGGGTCAACAAACCATACCAAAAGTACATCCTGTATGTGCATGTCAAACAAGTGTAGCAAGTAAATGCAGCAAACACAATCAATGTACAAATGCATCATATGCACATGATGCAATGTCATGGTCACCCCCTAACACCAGTCAAGCCACCGAGACAGGCGATACTGTGTCGGCCGAGTGGGTATAGCTGTGACACTGTCCGCACTCTGCCATCACTGCTCCTGAGTGACCGAGAGGACAGGATGCTGGTGAAGCGACGCTTTGCCCCATGAATATATAGGGGAGATATCTCTCTCATCTTCTCTAGTTTATGGGTAGAGAAGGGATCCCTGCCTGCTACCACGCTCCGAAACCACTACCCATGAGCGGACGAGCGGAGCAGTACAGAGCAAATGCACACACCCAGCGGTATCCACTAACCCATGAGTGGCTGTGTGTGCATATCATGTGCCAGAAGACGATTAGGCTCAACCACAAGGGAGTCGCTGATCGCCGACATGCAACAGTGCAGATATGGTGCATGACTAACACATGCAACCCCTACCAAGTCATCGACACATAACTTATCCTATCATGCACAGGTCATATGTATGCATCATAACCCAATCAATCCTATATCCAGATACACGTGCAAGTATGAATAGAATCATCCAATGCAACCATACAATGGTATGCTAAACCCTATCCACATACTCATGCTCATACCAATGCTATACAGAATCAGATAACCAATAAACGAGACTGTATAGAAGAAAATTTAGATCATATCCAAGGTCAAGCATAAGTATCAAGCAGGATAACAAAACGGTAGCAGATAAAGGTCAATATCAGCCTACTGTATAAATAACAAATAGTCATGCATAAAGATAAAGTGGATCTACAGATACAAGCAAGAAGTACCCGCCTCCAAGTAAGTGAAGTCCGTATAAAATGAGATAGAACCACCCGCCAATAATAAGTAGCAATAAATCCAATCAAGCTCCTGTATCAAGGATGTATTTAATTAGCTATTACACAGATACGATAACTAGCCAATTAATCCCTAAACCAAACTAAGGTTAACTTAATCATTTCCTTTTTCAGTTAATTTTATCCAATTAACTAATCGGTTCTTAATTAGCCCACGTAATTAAGATTTAGGTTTAGGTTAACCCCAAATACAAACACCAAGATCTATAATCTGAGATTAGACAACACAAGTGATTAACTCCAAAACTCAATATAATCATTTCATAATAGGGAACCCATCTCAATCCCACAATGGATTAAGGATCACACTGATACCTCCACAAACTTGACCTAGAATCCAATTTACACATCCAAGAAAACCCTAATTTCAAATACCACAATTCTTACCTGATCCTTGTGTTGCCGACAAACCTCCTTGCTCCAATCCAGCCGACTAACCCAAAGGAGAAGGATCCGTATATCTGATCAGTAGACCACAGTGTGACCTACTCCAATTTTTCCAGCTCTAAACAGCAGGATCGCTGGAAGAAGGTGCTGAGCAACCACAAACCGCTTCCTAGCAAGATCAACTGCCCACGAACCAAGTCCATCCTCATCATCAGCTCACGGCAGTATCATAGGTGCAGAAAACCAAATCCGAACAAGAAGAGCTTACCTTAAGAAACTCACGACAGGGATCTTGCACAGCTCCACAACAAAACCACACAACAAGTTGAGGCAAGGAGCAAGCAATGAAACCCAAATCCAAAATCGAATTAGTTCTGCCACTACACACAAGAATTTGATTCATACTCAACCTCAGATCCAATTATTGTATACATGATCGTATCAGCTAGAGGAAACCTTACCCACGTTGCTACCGGCGTCGCTCCCTTGAAAGAAAACCAACCATTGATCGGCGATGTATCGGCTCTGGAGTTCCTGGCTAAGTGAACCCTATCTCACCTCCGGTGGGGCTCCGACCGCGCGAGGGTGTCGTCGGCCGACTTGACCATAGTTGTGCCCCAAAACGCCTGTGGTGAATCCCTAGCTCCCGCTCGCGAGGTGATTTGGAAGTCGAGGAAGTCGGAACCCAGTCGCTCGCCCGACCCCAAGGGTGTGATTCGCCGGAGTGGTGGATCAGGCAGTGGTCGTGGTGGTGGTGGCTTCAATCGGCAAGGAAGTAGACACGAGCGACGAGCCCGAGCCCTAATCAGCCCCTTATACTCGCCCTTTTTCATTTTAGTCCACCCATTCTACTTAATTCAATTTGCACCCCTAAATTTGAACATTTTGGCAAACAACCCCTTTTTGGTTTAGTTTTAGATCCTTTAAATCCCCTAAACCTCGTCTAGAAGCCCGGAAACCCTAGGACCTTTTCCGAAAACTTTTCCGGAGCAAAATAAATGTTGAAAACTGAAATTTTAAAGGGCTTAGTTATAATTTCTGAAACTTGGAGGGCCTTTTTGCAAAAATACCAAAAACTATTAAAAACCCCCCAACCGTTTCTTTTTCCCCCGTGCCCTAACTTCCTCTCTTTATTCCCTCTGCGTCGTTTCCCGACTCCGCCCGACGCCAGCCGCCCGATGCCCATCTCCTCTGCCCGACGCCGCAAGCAAGCCGACGCGAGCACCGCCGGCGTTCGTTTCCTCTCAGGCTGTTCCTTTCTCTGCCTTGACACTGAGCCCTAGCCGACGCCGCTGCCATGAGTCGAGGAAGCATCGTTTTGGTTTGTCTTCGTTCTGGGTTCTCCCAAAAATCGCACTGTGCCCTAGCACAGAACCACCGTCGACGCACCACAGTTTAGGTAAGGGATTAAAAGTTGGTTGGTTGTTTAGGTTGTGGTTTAAGGTTGGATCTTGAGATGTTGCCGTGAATTATTTATGGTTAATTAGAATCATGTGTAGTCGAAATTTCGAATGTGTCTGATGGTTTGTGAGTTTAGTGTTGCTATGTAGAATTCCTACGGCTCAGATTTGCTTCAGTATATGTCTTGAACTTATATGTTAGATTAAGGTTTGGTTTTGCTTTGGAATGGATATTAAGATTCTTGAACGAGTTTTTAATTTCCTGGTTATATGAATGCATGAACTTAACCTCTTATGCATCAACATATACTACACAATTTCTCCCTCGGAATTCTCAGTTTAGTGGAAAGTAGATAAGTGGGAAGTAGATAAAGAGATCTAATAACTTGGCTTTTGGAGTTGCACACAAGTAGAAGGAAACACAGTAGTAAATATCTTTATGGTTGTAATCTAGTTTAGCATTAAATTTGCTATTTTATTAATTGTGAAATTAGCTAAATTTATGTCCTTGATACAGGACCCTGACTTTGGACTCGATCGGTTGATCGTGAAGAGGTTATTTCGGTCACATTCTACAATTAAAAGGCAGGTACTTCTCCTTTATACTCGAGTAGTTTTCTTTACCTTAAATGCATGGCTATATTATGTCTGATAGGTTGCTTAACCTTGTTCTTTATCGTTTGTTATTTAAACATCGCCGTTGAGACTTACTCTTCGTTGATCTTCGAGTATTCTGAATTTATATCTGTACATTCCTCTATTGGTTTTCTGTTCTGTAAAGTGTCGTTTGTACGCGAGCACTTAGAAGTCTATTAAACGCAATTAGGTTTATTTGGCATTAGAAATACCCTACCTAGTAGTGTAGGTGCATAATCGTTGGTTTGCGATTTTTGGTTGGTTGTATTGATGCATCGTATACTCGTTGGATTTTATTGCATCGTTGTTTCTCCGGTTGTTCGTGCATCGTATAGCATGCACCATACTTACACGTTGCATACTAACGACTGTTGAGCTTACATTTGGTTAAGCCGTCGTTAGTCATATTATTGCTCAATTCACTCAACCACTTGTTATCGTGGTAGTTATTAGAGTGCGAGCATCTGTCCTGTTATGCCAAACAGTGACACCCTCACCGTTGTTTTTAGAGGGATGAGCTATTGGTGGCTCACCCTCACCGTTGTTTTCGAGGAATATTGTAGCTGTTGATAGCTCCCCCGATGTACCGGGGTTTGGAGTGTGGACTCCCCAGCATCCTATCCACTCAAAACCACACCTTTGTGGTATTTGTTGGAGTGCGTACAGTTGTCACAGCCCTACCCACTCGGTCACACAGATGGGATGTGTTGACGACTTGACTGGCGTCAGGGGTGACACATGTCATTGCATCATATGCATACATATTTCTTTTATGCATTTGCTTGTGTTTGATGCACTTATATGAGCTATGGTTGTTGCACATGATTGACATGCATCTGTATCTTGGTTTTACTATTGTTGTATTGTTTTATACAGGCTTAATGCTTATCCGGATTTTATGCTATGTCGTTTTATATATGTTATGCATGTTTAGGTTTCTATATTCCTTATGGATTGTACCTTGTTGAATTCTCTACTTAGTTATCTTATATTATGTCATGCTTATTGTCTACTCACATACCCGCAGAGTCCGCTCGGACTCACCACCCCTGCTTCTCTTTTTCTTTCAGATAGCAGGTAGTTGCGTTTCTTGGAGCCAGGAAAGGATCCAGTTGTCAGTTCCCAAAGTTAGTTATGTTTTTCCGTATTTGATTTAGTTGTGTTGTTTTCAGTACTTGGTAAAATCAAATTATTCGTTATTAGATTTTGTTGTTTTCAGAGACATTTGAGTTCTCTTTTGGATTGTAGTTTTATTTTATGTTTAGGGTGGCTAAGCCACCCATTATCACTTATTCTAATATAAACTGTGTGGTTGTGTTTACCTCTATATATGTGATGCTAGCCGTATGTGGCTAAGTTTTTATGTTGAGATATATGTATTCTTGCCCATATTGTCCGCCGTACAGGGGAGATGTTGCCCGATTTTCGAGGAAGCATGTGCCTCTGGGGGCGTGACAATAAAAATGTCGAATTTAACAACATGTGACCTAATAGGTTTTTGGTCATGTTGGTCATTCGTAATTAACAATTAATTACAAATAGATTATAAGTGATACCTAGTAGTATATCATGATCTCCAATGAATCGGAAAATCAATAGTTGATCTTAGAACCACTTTTACCATCTTATACCCACTTGGTTCAAGATATGATATGTTGAGATCGATGACACAACTAGAGGAGGGGTGAATAGCTTTTTGCCCCAATTGCTTGTTTTTACTACACGATTAGTTGCACTAGCGGATATGCAAAACAAACTATAAAGAACAATACTAACACTTATCGTTTACATAGTTCGGAGATTGTTTGCTCCTACTTCATGACTTGTCCTTGAGGTGGACAATCCCTCAATCCTTTGATGGATTAGTCATCGGCAATCTCCGGCTAGAGCTTTCTACTTCTCGGTGGAAAATAATCTCTCACAATGTCTCTCTTCCCTTTATAAGATAAGAACTAGGGTTTGAGGAAGAGAGTAAACTTAGAAGCTTGAGCACTTGAGTAAGAAGGTATTTTACAAGGAACACAGCTAACTCTTCTCAAGTCTTAAGCTTCCCTTTAAATAAAGAAGAGAGTTGTTAACAAAACAGCTCATCCCCGACACTAGTCGACTACTACCAAGCTCAGTCGACTGGTGCTCAACCAACGGCTAGTCAAACAACTAATTTTCGAATAGATCAGTCGACTGCCACCTAGACCAGTCGATTGATTTTACTGTTCGAAACTCACAGAATGTTCAGCCAACTATGTCCCTACCAGTCGACTGATCCGTTTACACACTCACACTCACACTCATCCTCTCCGGAGTCAACCTTGGAAGCTCTCTTCCTTTGACTCTTATCCTTTGGATGCATCCAAGCCTTCGGCTTGTCCCGATGTCATCCTTCGCGTATGCCTTGAAGTCTACTTCCCTTGGCTCCACTCTGTTGCTCCTCATCCGGCGGTCCATCGGATGCATCATCCTTCACCGACTCAAGGACCCGAAAAACAGGATGAAATTTCCCATATGTGTGTTTCACCAAGTCTTGCATGACTCAAGCACACATTAAACTAATATGAAAACTTAACTTAATCATATTGACACACACATCAAAATTCATGATCTATCCGATTAAACCTGGGTCGATTACGCCAACATGATATATGTGTTAGACTCCACTAGGTTGACTACGTCACACCTAGCCCAAGTCTTACTTCCTTATCATGTAGATTCAAGTTATTCAAATATGTGTCCAAGAGCACCATACCCTTGACATGTAATGCTTTTGCTAAAGACTTTGAGTAACAATCCTGATAAACGACTGAAGGGTATGCATCTCCTTTCTCAAGGAGTGGTGAATTTTTCGTGGATTATCCAAGCACCTTCGGGCATTTTGACTTATACTAATCATCATGGGTCTACACTTCCTTGGAGATGTTTGTTTAAGATGTGAAAACATAGTCTCCATGACCAAGATGACTTGAATACCGCAAGTCAAAGGAAACTCGCACTTAAACTGCAATGAGATATTCATTGGCATACCTTTATATGTATAAATCATATGAAGTCTTATGGCAGACCACTCCAATGAACTAGTTACCATAACTAGCATCCACGATTAACTCTCGACATCCCAATATCTCCAGCCGGTGAGGAATATCTGCTTAGGTAAAGAGTATAACACGTGCTAGTCTCACATAATCGATGATGTCCAAAATCATCAATTTATCGACTAGGGATTATTTTAATACATCATAATTATATATGTAAAGATACTCACTAGTTGTGATCCATTCACAAGTTATCTCATACTATAAATCGTATTGCAGATATTCAGTAAATGAGTTTGAGATTCAATCATGATAGTAAAAAGGTGATAACGCTCACCTTAGGCATTACACATAGCTCATCCCTAGGTTATTATGAAGGGAGGTATATCACGTGTGACTATTAGCTCTAGCAGTGACTAACTAGTATATGGTGGAGAACAAGAACCTGACTACTAGTCAGGAATTGGCCCCTAGACCTCATGGTGGCAATTCCCCATCCACTAGCGAACTGCTCGTCTCAAGGGCACATTTAAGATCCAATCATACACATAGAGTGTAAGTACACCAGGTTGGTTTTAATGTAATCAACCGAGTCAAGTTAAGTCATGTTATGTTTGATGTCGTATGTCTAAGTGTGCAGGAACTTAGGAGCACAAGAAATCGAATAGAAGATGCGGCGAGCGGGAAGGATAGCACGGGAAGGGAGTTGACAGACTCGGTGCATCCGAGGGATGAGAAGCTATGGAAGTTACACCAGTGGATGAGAAGGGCATGTGCGACTTTCGAGGGACGAGAATCCGAGGAGGAAGCCTACTCGAGGAGAAGGTCGGAGCTGGGTTCAAGTGAGCTTAACTTTGGAAAGTTGAAGCATCACCTAAACGAGAGAAGTCCAAACTGGTCAACTCGGAGGCTGACCTTGAAGACCTGAGGCGCCTCAGTTGTCAAGATATAACTGCTGCAAAGCTGAACATAGGTGCGTAAGTTGTGACTGAGGGCACCTCAACTAAATAACACTTGAGGCACCCTTAATGTGAACTGAGGCGCCTTCATTGTGAACTGTGGCTCCTCGAGTGAACAGTAGTCATTAAGAGATGTTGGCTACGTAGATAAATTCTTATCCAACCAAGGCGCCTGAGTCCCAACTGAAGTACCCTAGATGCCATGTTAGCAATGGTCACTAGTGACCAGAATGTTATAAATAACACTTAGAGCTAGGGATTCAAAACAATAATTGTAATTCAATTTCTTTACTCTTTTATGAGCTTTCCAGCGTTTGTAAGAGGTTTCTTCACTTTCAGTGAAGGAGATTTTAGTAGAGCTTTCAATCGCCTTGGATTAACAATCTTTCCGGTTGTAACCAAGTAACTTCTTATGTCTCTTACTTACTTCTTTTATGTTGTTTCATTTGTTTAATTAAATTGTTTATCCTTACTAAGCAAAAATAAGAGATTTGGCTAAGTCAAATGTAGTGCTATTCACTCCCCCTCCAGCCGGTTGACTCAGACCAATATAGAGAGTGTGCATCAAATAGTAATTTCTATTTATCCAATAAATAGTATAAACCATATGGTGATTGCCTTAGGACATATCTAAATATAACAGTAGAAAGACTCCTTTCAATGTTCTTCCTTATTCATTCCTCCACTGGCTTTAGATCTATGTTGTTACAGTATACAAAGGTTCATAATTTGCATCATGTTATCATTCAATTTTGATATGGTCTATGCTAATGCTAATGAAAATGTGTGCTTACATTGGTAAAGTATTTTGCAGCATATCGATCTGACCAACTTTGCTTTGATAATGTAGTAATGTGTAACCAAATTTAAAATTTTTAATTTTCTCTATATATATTTTTTATTTATTATTTTTTTGTTGGTCTATGGGTTGACCCGCCTAACCTACATCTGTCATGAGTTAGGTTGGGGATTTCCCAACCCACTAAGATGATGGGTCAAGCCTAAGTACCCCGGGCATCCGCAGCACCGTGAGGTATTAGGGTTTCGTTTCTTGATTGGGCGCCCGTAGCACCCAGACCAAGCCTATGTACCCCGGGAATCCGCAACACCGCTAGGTATTAGGGTTTGGTTTCTTGGTTGAGCGTCCATAGCATCCAGACCAAGCCTAAGTACCCCGGGCATCCGCAGCACCGTGTGATATTAGGGTTTTGTTTCTTGGTTGGACGTCCGTAGCACCCAGACCAAGCCTAAGTACCCCGGGCATTAGCATCACCATGAGGTATTAGGATTTGGTTTCTTGGTTGGGCATCCGTAGCACCCAGACCAAACCTAAGTACCCCGAGCATGCGCAACACCGTGAGGTATTAGGGTTTTGTTTCTTGGTTGGGCGTCCGTAGCACCCAGACTAAGCCTAAGTACCCCGAGCATCCGCAGCACCGCAAGGTATTAGGGTTTGGTTTCTTGGTTGGTCGTCCGTAGCACCCAGACCAAGCCTAAGTACCCCGGGCATCCGCAGCACCGTGAGGTATTAGGGTTTGGTTTCCTGGTTGAGCGTCCGTAACACCCAGACCAAGCCTCAATACCCTGAGCATCCGCAACACCGTGAGGTATTAGGATTTTGTTTCTTGGTTGGACATCTGTAGCACAAAGACCAAGCCTAAGTACCCAGGCATCAGCAGAACGATGAGCTATTAGGGTTTGGTTTCTTGGTTGGGCGTCTGTAGCACCCAGACCAAGCCTAAGTATTCCGGGCATCCGCAGCACTGCAAGGTATTAGGGTTTTATTTTTTGGTTAGGCGTCCGTAGCACCCAGACTAAGACTAAGGACCCCAGGCATCCGCAACACCACGAGGTACTAGGGTTTGGTTTCTTGGTTAAGCGTCCATAGCATCCAGACCAAGCCTAAGTACCCCGAGCATCTGCAGCACATCGTGGTATTAGGGTTTTGTTTCTTGGTTGGACGTCCGTAGCACCCAGACCAAGCCTATGTACCCTGGGCATTAGCATCACCGCGAGGTATTAGGGTTTGGTTTCTTGGTTGGGTGTCTGTAGCACCCAGTCCAAGCCTAAGTACCCCGAGCATGCGCAACACCGCGAGGTATTAGGTTTTGTTTCTTGGTTGGGCGTCCGTAGCACCCAGACCAACCCTAAGTACCCCGGGCATCTGCAGCACTGCGAGGTATTAGGGTTTGGTTTCTTGGATGGTCATCCGTAGCACCCAGACCAAGCCTAAGTACCCCGGGCATCCGCAGCACCATGAGGTATTAGGATTTGGTTTCATGGTTGAGCGTCCGTAGCACCCAGACCAAGCCTCAAGACCCCGGGCATCCGCAACACCGTGAGGTATTAGGGTTTTGTTTCTTGGTTGGGCGTCCGTAGCATAAAGACCAAGCCTAAGTACCCCAGGCATCAGCAGAACGACGAGCTATTAAGGTTTGGTTTCTTGGTTGGGCGTCCGTAGCACCCAGACCAAGCCTAAGTATTACGGGCATCCGCAGCACTGCGAGGTATTAGAGTTTTGTTTCTTGGTTGGGCGTCCGTAGCACCCAGATTAAGCCTAAGAACCCCAAGCATCCGCAACACCACGAGATACTAGGGTTTGGTTTCTTGTTGAGCGTCAGTAGCACCCAGACTAAGTCTAAGTACCCCGGACATCCGCAGCATCGCGAGGTATTAGGGTTTTGATTCTTGGTTGGGCGTTCGCAGCCCCCAGATGAAGGCTAAGTACCCTGGGCATCCACAGAGGTATTAGGATTTGGTTTCTTGGTTGGGTGTCAGTAGCACCCAGACCAAGCCTAAGTACCCCGGGCATCCACAGCACCGCGAGATATTAGGGTTTTGTTTCTTGATTGGGTGTCCGTAGTACCCAAATCAATCCTAAGTATCTCGGGCATTCGCAACACAGCGAGATATTAGGGTTTTGTGTCTTGGTTGGGCGTCCGTAGCACCCAAACCAATCCTATGTACCCCGGGCATCCACAGCACCGCGAGGTATTAGGGTTTGGTTTCTTGGTTGGGCGTCCATAGCACCCAAACCAAGCATAAGTACCCTGGACATCCGCGGCACTGCGTGGTATTAAGGTTTGGTTTCTTGGTTGGGCGTCCGTAGCACCCAAACCAAGCCTAAGTATCCCGGGCATCCGCAGCACCGCTAGGTATTAGGGTTTTGTTTCATAGTTGGGTGTCCATAGCACCCAGACCAAGCTTAAGTACCCCAGGCATGTGCAATACCATGAGGTATTAGAGTTTTGTTTCTTGGTTGGGCGTCCGTAGCACCCAGACCAAGCCTAAGTACCCCGGGCATCCGCAGCACCGCGAGATATTAGGGTTTGGTTTTTTGGTTGGGTGTCCGTAACACCCAGACCAAGCCTAAGTACCCCAGGCATCCGCAACACCGCGAGGTATTAGGGTTTTGTTTCTTGGTTAGGCGTCCGTAGCACCCATACCAAGCCTAAGTACCCCGGGCATCCACAGCACCGCGAGGTAATAGGGTGTGGTTTCTTGGTTGGGCGTCCGTAGCACCCAGAACAAGCCTAAGTGCACCGCGAGGTATTAGGGTTTTGTTTCTTGATTGGGTGTCTGTAGCACCCAGACCAAGCCTAAGTAGCCCGGGTATCCGCAACACGGCGAGGTATTAGGGTTTGGTTTCTTTGTTGGGCGTCCGTAGCACCCAGACCAAGCCTAAGTACCTCGGGCATCTGCAGCACCGCAAGGTATTAGGGTTTGGTTTCTTGGTTGGGCGTCCATAGCACCCAAACCAAGCCTAAGTTCCCCGGGCATCCGCAGCACCGCGAGGTATTAGGGTTTTGTTTCTTGGTTGGGAGTCCGTAGTACCCAGACCAAGCCTAAGTACCCCGGCTTCCGCAACACCATGAGGTATTACAGTTTGGTTTCTTGGTTGGGCGTCTGTAGCACCTAAACCAAGCCTAAGTGCCCCGGGCATCCGCAGCACAGCGTGGTATTAGGGTTTTGTTTGATGTACTGACACTTTTATGGTGGCACATTCTTTATTTCATGAATTTCACTGCAAGACAGTAAAAATACACAAGCAAGTACATGATATGCCGCACAAATCTTAACAGGGGTAGCAAGGTTGGAGATAGTTGGCCTGCTCTGGCCTCTGCCGCTTTCTGTCCCTGCCCTCCCATGAATGATCGCTTCCTCCAGTTAGTCTTCCTGTGCCCTCGGGTTTATCCGGGAGTCCGATCTGACTTCCCCAAGTTTGATCAGTACGATCATGGATTTTAATGTGTGTGCCAATATAATTAAGTTAGAGATTCATATTAGTTTGATGTGTGTTTAAATCATGCAAGACTTGGTGGAACACACATATGGGAGATCTCATCCTGGTACTCAGGTCCTTGAGTAGATGAAGGATGGTACATCCGAGAGACGACTGGACAAGGAGCGAGTGGAGCCAAGGGAAGTGGACTCAAAGCATACGCAAAGGATGGCATGGTGATGAGTTACGAGCTCGTATGCATCCGAGAGACAAGAGCCAAAGGAAGAGGGTTTTAAAGGGTGACTCCGGAGAGTATGAGTGTGAGTGTGTACTAAGAACAGTCAACTAATCTTTATATAAGTTTCAAACAGTAGGACCAATCGACTGGCCTGGATGGCAGTCGACTGTTGTTTGAAATATAGCCATTAGCTACGCATTAGTCGACTAGGGTCGAGACCAGTCGACTGATATCGGGACTGAGTTATTTGTTAACAACTCTCTCCTCTATTTAAAGAGAAGTTTTGGGACATGAAGAGGTTACGAAAATTGTGATTAAAAAAAAACCTCCTAGTTCGTGCTTAAAACTTCCAAAGCTCTATCTCTTACTCCTAACCCTAATTCTCATCTTGTAAAGGGGAAGTGTGTCTTGTGAGAGGTTGTTCTCCACCGAGAAGGAGAAAGTTCTAGCCAGAGATTGTTGGGAACTAATCCACCAATGGATTGAGAGTTCATCCTCCTCAAGGACACGTCGTGGAGTAGAGCAAGTAATCTCTGAATCGCGTAAAGGTTTTGTGTTAGCATTGTTTTCATTATTTTATTTTGTTTCCGCTTGTGCAAAGCTAACACTTATAGAAAGAATTGACAGAAGTTCGACAACGAGCTATTCAACCCCCTCTAACCATCCGATCAATCACAATAGCTTCCACCCAAGATGGTGGGGAAAGGGGGGGATGATCGGAATTGGTGGAAGACCTTCTTGTCTGCTAACCACGCGAATGAAGAGGGCAATCAATGAAGCACACCCGATCAAGGAGAAGAAGAAGAAGCCCACCGGAGTTAAACCCACTCCGGTGAGACCTCAGGAGGGATTGCTATCGTCGAATGGAGAAGTTGTTGCTATCCACACCACTTCACCTACGCACCGACAGAGATTGGAAGAAACGGAAGGTAGTCACTGGAGCAACCACTCCGGGGAAGACCAAGGGTCACGACCATCTTTGCTCATCGCTGCCATCAAATTTCAATGATGCCTTATGGTTTTGATCAGGGGAGAGGGGTTGCGGGGGAGTTGTCACATGAAGAAGAGAAGAGAAGTGGAAACATGCAATTTTTCCTAACTGCGCAAGCCGACTGTTCTTGAACCAAACTCTTCATTTTATATTGCCCTCTAACTAGCACTGAACCAGACCGTTGAACCGGTCCGGTTTGGTTCAATTGAAATTAGAGCTAAAGTCTTAGTGGGCTCCTTGAAATGGGCTTTGGTTTGCTTGAGAAATTATTGCAATCGGGCTTCTCAATTGAGGCTAAAATTATTTCTAATCTTGATCTCCTTGAAGCACCACTAATGAACCGAACCAAATCTAAAATTTGAACCAAATATATGTCTTTCTCTTCAATTTGTTGTCATCATACTAAATTCCTACAATACAAGACATGCTCAATTAATAACCAAAAAATCCATCAAATATAAATAAAAATCATGATACTACTACTCACGTAAGTGTGACTATGCAGGGTTATCTCAAGAGTCGGCTTCCGCTTGATGGTGAAAGATACATTTATATGAGGAATGGGAGAAAGGTTGCAGTCGAGTTTATTGATGTTTTTAGATTTTATTTAGGAATTGATGTCTATTTGGATTTAGAAAATATATTCATTGTACCGTCTTTTAGACAAAACTTAATTTCAATTCCTTATTTGGACAAATCAGGTTGTTCTTGTTCATTTGGAAATGAAATGTTTAGTATTTTCTTTAATTCAATTTTGATTAACAATGATTCCTTGGTTGATAAGTTTTACAAATTGAACATCTTTACTCCTATGGTTGACAACGTAATAATGCATAGTATAGATACAAAACGTAAATTTACCGATGAGAATTCTTCTATATTGTAGCATAGGCTTTTTGGACATATATTCAAACAATGCCTAGAAAGGTTAATGCCACATAAAATTCTTAATTGCCTTGACATGCCAGACTTTGATATCTGCATAGTGTGCGTTAAAGGGAAGACCATTAACAAAAAGAACAAAGGAGTTAGCCATTGTAATGACGTTTTAGAGCTAATACATACAAACATTTGTAGACTATTCCCTAAGACATCTTGGAATGAACATATATATTTTATTAGCTTCATAGACGACTATTCCAGATTTGACTATCTATACTTTACTCATGAGAAATCGTAATCTTTGAACATGGTTAAAATTTTTAAAGTCAAAGTTGAACTTCAACTAGGTAAGAAACTTAAAGCTGTCCGATCTGATCATGGAGAAGAATATTATGATCAATATAATAGATTAGGTGAATAATGTCCAAGACCTTTTGTGAACTACCTTGTTGAGTGTGAGATTATACCTCAGTATACCATGTCTGGTACACCCAGTTAGAATGGTGTAGCTGAGCGTTGTAATCAAACCTTAAAAGACATGGTGAAAAGTATGATGACCTTCCTTTCTCTACCGGAGTCTTTATGGGATGAGACACTCAATAGTGTAATTTACCTACTTAACAGGGTACCTATTAAAGTAGTAACTAAACCCTCATTCGAGATGTGGATAGGTAGGAAGTCTAACATTAGACATTTATACATCTGGGATTGTCTAGCTAAGGCTAGGCCTTACAAGTCTAATGAAAGGAAATTGGATTTAAGAACAGTTAGTTGTAATTTTGTAGGTTACTCTGAGAAATCAAGAGAGTATAAATTTTATGATCTCTCTAATAGATCCTTATTTGAAATGGAAAATGCAAAATTCATTGAGGACAGTGAGAGTGATAAAATCAAGGACGTATCTTTTGAGGAAAACATTGATGATTCTCCTTAAGTCACTACTAGTGCGATAAGTAATAATATGGTTACCATATCACACATTATGGGTATTACACATCCAATGAGTGTAGTGAATCAAGACATTCTCATGACATCTCCAATACAATTAGAGTAGTCTATCATTAAAATAGAGGTATTGCCTTATATTGATGAGTAAGTACCTCAACCACCTCAAACACAAGTGTCTTTAAGGCAATCCACAAGGGAAAGAAGAACCACGAATTCTAGTGATTATGTTTATCTTCAAGAGCATGATTTTGACATAAGGTTGAAAAGGGATCCTACATCTTTCAAGAAGTCAAACAATGTTTAATTAACGCCATACATGAACAGTTGAAGTCAATGATGGATAATGATGTTTGGGAACATGTTGAATTGCCTGAAGGATCGAAATCCATTGGTTGTAGATGAATATTCACTCAAAACGAAAATATTTATTAAAGGAGATTTTCTCACCTATATTGATGAAAGACTCCCTTAGGATAATCATGACATTTGTAGCTCATTGTGATTTGGAGCTACACCAAATGAACGTAAAGACCGCATTCCTCAACGGAAACATAGAAGAATCTATATATATAATGCAACTAGATAACTTTGAGTCCTCAAACTCAAAGCATTTAGTATATAGATTAAAGAAGTCCATTTATGATTTGAAATAGATGTCCTGTCAATGATATTAGAAATTTGATCAAGTGGTTATCTCATTTGATTTTAAGGAGAACCCCGTTAATCAGTACTTATATATGAAGTTCAGTGGGAACAAGTTTGTTATACTTGTTCTGTGCATGGATGATATATTGCTTGCGAGCAATAATAGGATGTTGTTGCATGAAACCAAGTCATTTCTATCGAGTAAATTTAAAATGAAAGATCTCAGTGAACCATCCTTTGTTTTGGGCACAGAGATCTATTGTGATCGTTCAAGAGACATTCTTGGACTTTCACAATGGGCCTATAATGAAAAGGTACTTATAAGATATGACATGAAGAACTATACACCAGGTGGCACGCCTATGTCAAGAGGTGACAAATTTAGATTGCAATAGTATACACAGTTTGAACTTGAAATAAAGGAGAAGTAATAATTCTCATATGCATCAGTAGTTGAAAGTCTTATGTATGCACAAGTTTATACTCAATTGATATAGCATTTATAGTGGGGATACTAAAAAGATATGTTAGTAACCTAGAACCATCACACTGGAAAGTGGTAAAGAGAGTGATGTGATATTTGTAAAGAACTAAAGGATATATACTCACGCATCAGAAGTTAGATCACCTAGAGGTGATTGGATATTCAGACTTCAATTTTGTTGGATGTTTGGATAGCAGGAGGTTCACTTCGGATTATATTTTCATGCTTATTAGAGGGACTATATCTTGGAAGAGCGTCAAGCAGATGCTAATAGCCACTTCTACTATAGAGGCAGATTTGGTAGCATATAACGAAGCTTTTAATTATGGGATTTTGCTACGAAACTTCATCACAACATTGTAGATTGTTGATGACATACATAGACCACTTAGGATCTTCTATGATAATAAAGTCACTGAACTTTATGCCAGGAATAACCATACTTCGTCGAAGTCTAAACACATAGATATCATGTTTCTAGCTGTTAAAGAAAGTATTCAGAGTCATCAGGTCATGGTAGAGCATATCAGAACATATTCCATATTGGTAGATCCACTCACCATGGACTTAGTGCTTAAGTGTTTCATGCGAATATTGTGGATGTGGGTGTTCTTCTTATAGAAGAAAAATTCATTTAGATGGCGTTTGTATTTATTTTATTACTCTATGTTAATAAAGACAAATATTCTATTTTGATTATTATACGTAGTTAAAGTTCAAAACATTAATAGAAATTTATATATTTGTTTGACACTCTGAATATGGTATATGGTATCATGATCAACTATTGCTATTTAACATTAGATATTTGTAAATATGATACACATTCCTTTTAAAATCATAAAGATTGGATTATGATTTGCTATTACAGTTTAGCATAAGGTATTTGTAAATATGATCAGATTCTTTTGGGGATACTTTGGACAAGTTAAAAATTGACATGTACTGATCACATTTCATATAATATCCACTCTATATATCTGCGTCTTGATCTATATGTCTTAATGACATTGGTAATGTGTTTACTATTGGGGTTTGTTACGATGATATACAGTATTTATGACCTCTTTAGTCATATACCAATAAAGTTGATGGACCAGATTATTTATAAGGGTATCTTATACTCATAAAGTTTGATATCAACTAAAGTTTTACTTGTATTTCATATGCAACTCACATATAGTCCAAGTGGAAGATTGTTGGATATTATTATCTCCATTAAGTGAGCTTATTTGTATGTTGCATATATAAATACAATCTGAACCCTTTAAAGTGATCTAATTTATGTTTATTGAGTTTTGAGTTATTGGATGTGGCTTTAATGTGTAAAACCCTTTAGCCTTGCCCATTATTATGTATGGGCTAATAACGGATTAAATTCCTATATAAAGGAGAGATCCCCAAGGGTTTAGAGCATCATCTTGACAAAGCTCTTGGTTCCCCATTGACCTAGAGTTTTTCAGTGACGTCAACTCTAAGCCTCTTGGAAGATTCACTTCGTCTTTCTGCTGCATCTTCTTCCACAGGGATCAAGCTGACGACACTAGGACAAGGACAATGATTCTTCAATCAAGTTCCTTGTTGTATGTGGTTTATGCTTTATGTTATTATGTCATATTTTCAACGTAACTAGATCTATATTAATATGTCTTGTGTTTTCTCTTTTGAGTTCTTATTTCATTCTTAAAATTTATGTGGTTAAGAGAAAACTCAATTTATATCAATAACAAGATTTCAAATATTAGAGAAGAAAGGAGCAGGCTATGGTGGAGAGAAAAGAAAGGGAGAAGGAGGGAGGAACCAAGAGAAGGGAAAAAAGAAAAGAGGCAAATGTTGGCGTGACAATGTCGTATTCTATTAAGGAAGAAAGGAGCAGACTGTGATGGGGAAAAACATGGGAGAAGGAAGGAGGAAAAAGAGAAGGGAAAAGAGAAAATAGGCAAAGATTGATGTTGTAGGCGGTGGGAGTTGCTCACAAGGGAGAGAAAAAAAATTGAAAGAGTGAGAAAAAAAGAGAATTTTCTCTAAAAAAAAATCCTAAATCATTATAATGGATTTAACTCATTAAAGTTAGTTGGATTTGAATGTAACTATATCAAATCAAAATAATTTCCATTTGAACTAATGAAATTGAAGATAAGAAGAAAAAAAATACCAATGAGACTAAAAGGTATCCATGAATTAAATTGTGGGCTTGAAAAAAATATTAATAAAATTTATAGACATTAATTGTTTTGGTGGGGTTGGAGCCCACCCGAGCCCAATAAAATGACTCCACCTTGAACTTATATGCACCGGGCGGAGGAGAACTAGACTTAGGTGGACTCAATCATCAATTAAGATTGTAGTAAATAATCCAATCAACTAGTGAATGAGTTGATTGATGTGGAAAGGCGATCACTTGCAAACTTTATTTACTATTTGGGGTGTGTGGTTAGTTTGGTCTAGTTGATTGTGTTGAATCCAATTAACTGATGATTTAGTTAACTAGACAATTGATTCTGGCTGAGGAATCAATAAATATAATATTCTGTTCAAGAGAACAATCGACTAGACTATCAACTAATGGTAGATTAGTTGACTGATGTTAGGATTCAACACTATTGTTAGGAAGCATAAAAAAAAACCATTGATGGAAAAGGTTGTGTGACACAATATTCAAATATTCAATGACAATTGACTAATACGCTCAAACTAGTCGAGTGATTAACAGCAGCTCAAATTACAATATGAGGATTTAAAGAATATAGAAGAGAAGCTCAAGGCTTGGAGGTTTCAAGGCTTGGTGAAATAGAGTTGATGAAACTCTATTAGAAGCCTTCTTCCTTGTGTTTAAGTTTTATTATTCTCGTTGTAATCTTGGTACATACAAAAAGTTTCTCCACCTCTGATTAATTGAGAAAGTAAAAGATAGTTCTTGTCAGAAGTCATCCACTAATGAATTATAAAAATATTAGATCAGATAGCAGATAAATTTAGAATGATCGGTTCGATTTCATGAAAATTTTCCATCGATCATCAGGGTAAATCGGGAAGCGCTCGTGGTGGGTGGTCTAGAAGCCAAGCGTCCTAGAGTTCACGGCTCATTTGAAAAAAAATTCTTATAAAATATACTGTAATAAGGATTGAATGATAAATATCTGAGATAGTGATTAATCACCCTACTACTTTATCATAGCGATTAATGAATTATAAAAAAATGATGAACCAGGCAGCAGACAAATTGAACCTGGAGTGACCGGCCCGACCCTACGGAAGTTTTTCATCGGTCACCAGGGTAAATCGGGAAGCGCTCGCGGTGGCAATCTAGAAGCCCAGCGTCCCAGTGTTCGCGCCCCATTTGGAGGAAAAATTTCTGCAAAATACGTCGTAGCTAGAGATCGAATCGCGTGTGTCTAAGTTAACAACTAGTTACCTTACCACTGCACCATAACCCCGAGGGCACAACTAATGAATTATAATTTATAGAGTAGGAGTCCAAGCGACCTTGAACCACATAATGTCACGTGTTACAACTTGATAAATTTGTTTAGATGTGTATCTCCTTTCAGTTGTGCTAATTTCTTTGTGAGTAATAGAAATCACATTTGTAAATACGGTAATTTACCAAAGGGCGTACCCAAAAATTAGTATTTACCAAAAGACGTACCATGGTTTCATTGTTACCAAATAACGCACTTATTTTAGTGAACTTTCTCTTATACCCCTCCTGCCAAAGTACTGCATGTCATTCTCTTTCTCTTTCTCATTCTTAATAACGAATTCCGAGACATTTGAAAAGATTTTTTCAGATTTTTTATTTTAAAATAATATATTATGGAATCGGATAAAAAACATAAGATAAAAACCGAAAAAATATTTCAATTAAAAAAATATCTCATCAAACGTGATTTCAAATATATACAGAGATCATTTTATATAAATTAGATGAGCGGAGATCATTTTTATATTTGATTAATATTAATTAATATATTAAATAATATTTAATTAATATATTAATATATAAACACATTGAAATTAGAAAGGCCTGAAATCTTTTGATTTTAGGCCCAGCGTGGGCCTGAAATCAAAAGATTTCCTGAAATCAAAAGATTTCAGGCCCAACGTGGGCCTGAAATAAAATATTTCAAACCCAGCATGGGCCTGAAATAAAATATTTCAGGCCCAGCGTGGGCCTGAAATAACTCAGGACCTGAAATCAAATGATTTCAAACCCTGCGTCGAATTGAAATTATGTGTTATGATAGATTTTTTTTACGTAGGTCTAAAACATAAAGAAACATCTCTTTATATATTTGAAATCACAATAAAAATCATTAAGAAAGACTACCTTACGAGAGAAATTTTAATTAATATAAAATTAACATTATATTAAAAATGAATTTTATATATATATATATATATATATCGATTCTTTGAATAAAGAAGTCAAATATTATTTATTATATTAATTTAAATATTATATATTATATTAATATATTTATTTTAATATATTTTCATAGGAGGGCCTGAAGTCATCTGACTTCAGGCCCTCCTTAGGCCTCAAGTCATCTGACTTCAGATGATTTCAGGCCCTGCGTAAATAATTAATTTAATAAAAATAATTAATTATAAAAAAATCTTCTTTTGATTATTTTTGATGTCCAAATTTCTAATGATTATAAATTATATTGTAATAGGAGTTTTCTAGGTCTATCAGTGGATTTCGTTCAAAAACCACTGATATTTTTTCAGAAATTCAGATATGGGAGATCCATCAGTGGGTTTTACTCAAAACCCACTGATGAAACTAAACTACACCTATTGCTTTGGGAAAAATAATAATTTGAGGTTGGACACTTAAAATACATTCTCCTAACTTTACCCTAACTATTGATAATGTTTTTCAGAAATCTAGATATGGGAAGTCCATCAGTGGGTTTTACTCAAAACCCACTGATGGAACTAAATTACACCTATTGCTTTGGGAAAAATAATAATTTGAGGTTTGGACACTTAAAATACATTCTCCTAACTCTACCCTAACTATTGATAATGTTTTTCAGAAATCCAGATATGGGAGGTCCATCAGTGGGTTTTGTTCAAAACCCACTGATGGAAGAACTAAACTACACCTATTACTTTGAGAAAATTAATAATTTAATAATTTTTAAAAATATAAATAAATAATTTTTTTATATTTGATTAATATAAATTAATATATTTAATAATATTATTAAATATATTAATATATAAAAAAATATAAAAAACTGATTTTTTGATTTCAGGCAGCGTGGGCCTGAAATAACTCAGGGCCTGAAATTAAATGATTTCAGGCCCTGCGTCGATTTGAAATCATGTGTTATGATAGGGTTTTTTACGTAGGTCTAAAATGTAAAGAAACATCTCTTTATATTTTTGAAATCACAATAAAAATCATTGAAAAAGACTACTTTACGAGAGGAATTCTAATTAATATAAAATGACCATTATATTAAAAATGAATTTTATATATATATATAAAGAAGTAAAATATTATTTATTATATTAATTTAATATTATATATTATATTAATATATTATATTTTAATAGATTTTGATAGGAGGGCCTGAAGTCATTTGACTTCAGGCCCTCCTTGGGCATGAAGTCATCTGACTTCAGGCCCTACGTAAATAATTAATTTAATAAAAATAATTAATTATAAAAAAACTTCTAATGATTATTTTTGGTGTCTAAACTTCTAATGATTAAAAATTATATTGCAATAGGAGTTTTCTGGGTCTATCAGTGGGTTTCGCTCAAAACCCATTGATATTTTTTCAGAAATCCAGATATGAGAGGTCCATCAGTGGGTTTCGCTCAAAACCCATTGATATTTTTTCAGAAATCCAGATATGAGAGGTCCATCAGTGGGTTTTGCTCAAAACCCACTGATGGACTAAACTACACCTATTACTTTGGGAAAAATAATAATTTGAGGTTTGGACACCTAAAATACATTCTCCTAACTCTACCCTAACTATTGATAATATTTTTTCAGAAATCCAGATATGGGAGGTCCATCAGTGGGTTTTGCTCAAAACCCACTGATGGACTAAACTACACCTATTGCTTTGGGAAAAATAATAATTTGAGGTTTGGATACCTAAAATACATTCTCTTAACTCTACCCTAACTATTGATAATGTTTTTTTAGAAATCCAGATATGAGAGGTCCATCAGTGGGTTTTGCTCAAAACCCACTGATGGAAGAACTAAACTACACCTATTACTTTGGAAAAATTAATAATTTAATAATTTTTTAATAATATTATTAAATAATATATTTAATAAATTAATAAATAATATAGATTAATATAAATTAATATATTTAATAATATTACGTCTTTTGGTAAATAATATTATTAAATATATTTAATAATTTTTTAATAATATTATTAAATATATTAATTTATATTAATCTATATTATTTATTAATTTATTAAATATATTATTTAATAATATTATTAAAAATTATTAAATTATTAATTTTCCCAAAGTAATAGGTGTAGTTTAGTCCATCAGTGGGTTTTGAGCAAAACCCACTGATGGACCTTCCATATCTAGATTTCTGAAAAAACATTATCAATAGTTAGGGTAAAGTTAGGAGAATGTATTTTAGGTGTCCAAACCTCAAATTATTATTTTTCCCAAAGCAATAGGTGTAGTTTAGTCCATCAGTGGGTTTTGAGCAAAACCCACTGATAGACCTCTTATATCTGGATTTCTGAAAAATATCAGTGGGTTTTGAGCGAAACCCAATGATAGACCTAGAAAATTCCTATTGCAATATAATTTTTAATCATTAGAAGTTTGGACACCAAAAATTATCATTAAAAGTTTTTTTATTATTAATTATTTTTATTAAATTAATTATTTACGTAGGGCCTGAAGTCAGATGACTTCAGGCCCAAGGAAGGAGGGCCTGAGCCTCCTATCAAAATCTATTAAAATATAATATATTAATATAATATATAATATTAAATTAATATAATAAATAATATTTTACTTCTTTTTATATATATATATATATATATAATTCGTTTTTAATATAATGGTCATTTTATATTAATTAGAATTCCTCTCATAAAGTAGTTTTTTTCAATGATTTTTATTGTGATTTCAAAAATATAAAGAGATGTTTCTTTACATTTTAGACCTACGTAAAAAACCCTATCATAACACATGATTTCAATTCGACGCAGGATCTGAAATCATTTAATTTCAGGCCCTGAGTTATTTCAGGCCCAGCGTAGGCCTGAAATCTTTTGATTTCAAGCCTACGCTGCCTGAAATCAAAAAATCAACTTTTTTTTATTTTTTATATATTAATATATTTAATAATATTATTAAATATATTAATTTATATTAATCAAATATAAAAAAATTATTTATTTATATTTTTAAAAATTATTAAATTATTAATTTTCTCAAAGTAATAGGTGTAGTTTAGTTCTTCCATCAGTGGGTTTTAGGCAAAACCCACTGATGGACCTCCCATATCTGGATTTCTGAAAAACATTATCAATAGTTAGGGTAGAGTTAGGAGAATGTATTTTAAGTGTCTAAACCTCAAATTATTATTTTTCTCAAAGCAATAGGTGTAATTTAGTTCCGTCAGTGGGTTTTGAGTAAAAACCACTGATGGACCTCCCATTTCTGGATTTCTGAAAAACATTATCAATAGTTAGGGTAGAGTTAGGAGAATGTATTTTAAGTGTCCAAACCTCAAATTATTATTTTTCCCAAAATAATAGGTGTAGTTTAGTTCCATCAGTGGGTTTTACTCAAAACCCACTGATGGATCTCCCATATCTAGATTTCTGAAAAAATATTAGTGGGTTTTGAGCGAAACCCACTGATAGACCTAGAAAACTCCTATTACAATATAATTTATAATCATTAGAAATTTGGACATCAAAAATAATCAAAAGAAGATTTTTTTATAATTAATTATTTTTATTAAATTAATTATTTACGCATGGCCTGAAGTCATCTGAAGTCAGATGACTTCAGGCCCTCTATGAAAATATATTAAAATAAATATATTAATATAATATATAATATTTAAATTAATATAATAAATAATATTTGACTTCTTTATTCAAAGAATCGATATATATATAATTCATTTTTAATATAATGTTAATTTTATATTAATTAGAATTTCTCTCGTAAGGTAGTCTTTCTTAATGATTTTTATTGTGATTTCAAATATATAAAAAGATGTTTCTTTATGTTTTAGACCTACGTAAAAAAACCTATCATAACACATAATTTCAATTCGACGCAGGGCCTGAAATCATTTGATTTCAGGCCCTGAGTTATTTCAGGCCCACGCTGGGCCTGAAATATTTTATTTCAGACCCACGTTGGACCTGAAATCAAAAGATTTCAGGCCTTTCTAATTTCAATGTGTTTATATATTAATATATTAATTAAATATTAATTAATATATTAATTAATATTAATCAAATATAAAAATGATCTCCGCTCATCTAATTTATATAAAATGATCTCTGTATATATTTGAAATCACGTTTGATGAGATATTTTTTTAATTGAAATATTTTTTCGGTTTTTATCTTACGTTTTTTATCCGATTCCATAATATATTATTTTAAAATAAAAAATCTGAAAAAATCTTTTCAAATGTCTCGGAATTCGTTATTAAGAATGAGATAGAGAAAGAGAAAGAGAATGACATGCAGTACTTTGGCAGGAGCGGTATAAGAGGAAGTTCACTAAAATAAGTGCGTTATTTGGTAACAATGAAACCATGGTACGTTTTTTAGTAAATACCAATTTTTGGGTACGCCCAATGGTATTCACACCTCTTATCATCCAACCATTTTCTACCAACATGGGGATCTAAGAGATCTAGGCAAGTCAAATATGCCAAATAAGTAGGGTGGACATCATTTCGTTAAACCGAATTACTCGATTGAATTTATCGAATTTAAAAAGTTGGATTTATTTATTTCAAATTTTTTATTTTAAAAAAATATCAATTATTTTTGATAATTGGGTTCAATTTCGATTTTAAAATTCTTAATTCAGTTAAATCGAATAAATCGATATTTTCAATCGAATTGAACCTTAACTCCCCAAATTGGGAAACCTAAGTCTCTAATTCGAGTCACGCACCTCACTGTTTGTCCATTTCTCTCCTCACATACGCTGTGATTGTGTGTCTCCGTCGGTTTGCTTTGCTTGTTCCTCAACCATCCCCTTCTCCCGTCGCTATTGTTGTCGATGAAGCCTACTCTTGCTCAATCCTCTCAAGTCTATGGTCTCCTAGATCCTCATGCCACATGAGTTAGTGACCATTGTTTGCTCAATCCTCCTGAGTCCATCCTCTTCTCCTCAAGCCACTGGAGTCAGCGACCAATGTGGGAAAGTGTGAAAGTTGCGATATTGTCTCGCAACATTGATTGATGTGGGTCAAACACGCCACGACCATTAGGGATGATAATGAATTAGGTTCGGGTCAGATTCCATATCCTCAGTTGCCATTCTCATCGGGGATTGAATATCTATTACCATACCCATACCTATGTAATAATTTTTCTTCTTTCGATTTAACTATCATCATTCAACAAAAACATATAAAATTAATATCATATTATATATATATATATATATATATATATATATATATATATATATATATATATATATATAACATACTCCTAACATTAAAAAAATAATTAATGGGGTTTGAGAACAAATTCTTTAATATATATTATTTAATCAGGTATTCAGGTAGAATATTGGACATTGGTAATCCATATATACTCTCTCTATTCGGGTTGGATATTGAATCTTTCATCTGATTTGGAAGAAATTATTATCCCTAATGACTATCAGGTAGGGGTGAGCAAAAATTCGGGTAAACCGAATAAACCGACCGAACCAACCGATTTTTTAATTTCGGTTCGGTTAATTCGAAATTTCGATTAATTCGATTTTTAAAATTCGGTTATTTCGATTATATCGGTTTGGTTTCGGTTTTTCACACTGTTATTCAGTTAAACCGAACAAACCGAAATTATCAATTCGGTTGGATGGACCTTGGGGCTAGACTGCAGGGTGGTCTGCCAACTACTGAGGCTCGCGGAGTGCGGACTGCAGACCTGCCTTTGCAACATTGCACTGCTGCTGGGTCGTGGCCTGCTGCGTCTAAAATTAAATATTAAATAATATATTAATATGTAAATATGTAATTTAAATTTGAAAAACCTAAAAATATATCAAGCACAGATTAATTTCATTGTTTTTCAAGCACAGATTAATTCCGCGGACTTGCTCTGCTGCTGGGCCGTGCCAATATATCAAGCACAGATTTATTACTGTACATTAGAAGATGTACAGATTAATTTCATTGTTTTTTAATTTTGATTCACAAAATTCCATTGTACAAATATAATACATAAAATTAAATTAGGGGTCAAAATTATTCGGTCAAATCGGTTAATTCGGTTAAAAACCGAATTAACTAATTTTTTTCGGTTCGGTTTTCTCGGTTTTGATTCACAATTCGGTCGGTTCGGTTTTTTGAAGAAAATTTGGTTTATTTAGTTTTCGGTCTATTCGGTTCGGTTTTAACCGAATACTCACCCCGTATCAGGTAACATTACTTGATTATGTCAACTGTTGCAACTTCTCTATTAGATCCTCAACAGGAAAATGTTCGACTAACATAGTTAAAAAGTTTTGTTAATTATGTTGAAAATTAAATTAACTTATGTTTTATAGATTTGGTTAATTCATAATTTTTTGATTGGTTCGATTTCGGTTAAATAGTTGATTCGATTTTTATTCGTAGGTGGTTAAATAGTTGGAATAATTCAGATGACCTTATATAGTTTATACAACTTAACTTATTTAAATGCGTGAAATAGCTTAAGTGGATTAGCAATCGTGATAATTTAGAAGGCGAGGGCAAATTAGGAGGTTCAGATAAGCTAAGTGATGCATTCAACCAGCTAAACAATTTGAGCAAGCTCATCGATCAGCCCAGTTAGCTGGTTGGGTGAGTTAAGCTGATATTATCGTGTATGTTAATTAAAATTGCGTGAATATGTTATATAAGATGTTTTAAAGTAATTATGGTATACTAATATTAATTTAGTTAAAAAATATTTTGATTAAAAACAATAAGATAACCCTTATTTTTTTTATCGTTAAAACAACATCCCATCCTAAGGAATACTAATAAAGGGCCCCATGGATATGATGCCATAGTTAAGATGTAATGAAAATAAATTGAGTGTCATATTTGGATCCTTTGCTGGACATGTATTACACTAATTTAGTAAAATAACTCAGGTTTGTTGGCTGTGGATCGAAGTATCCATGAGTGAAAAAGTCCACGAATTTATTTTCACAAACAGAATATCGATTCAGCATTGGACGAATTTATATCGACGACAGAGACCACAGGGTTGGCTGTTGACGACTTATAGATCTCATCGTTAAAAGAATAATTCCTGTTGTTAAAGCTCAACAATGACAATATTAAATACAGTAGAAAGTTATCACTAAAAATAAACAACAACAACAACAACAACAACAACAACAAAGCCTTATCCCACTAGGTGGGGTCGGCTATATGGATCCTTTTACGCCATTGAGTTCTATCCCCTACTATATCATCATCTAGATTTAAATAAAATTTATCTTGTTTTATTGTTGCCAACCAAATCTTTTTTGGTCTTCCTCTCCCTCTTTTAATGTGCGTATTTATCATAGTTTCACATCGTCTAACAGGGGCATTTATTGGTCTTCTAAGTACATGTCCGTACCATCTCAAACGTGTCTCCCGAAGTTTTTCTTCAATAGATGCAACTCCGACTTTCTCTCTAATACTCTCATTCCTTATTCTATCCATCCTCGTATGTCCACACATCCACCTTAACATCCTCATCTCTGCAACTTTCATCTTTTGCTCATGTGCTCGAGTCATAGCCCAACATTCAGCACCATATAACATAGCAGGTCTAACTGCCGTTTTGTAGAACTTCCCTTTAAGTTTTAGAGGTACTTTACGATCACATAAGACACCCGATGCTAATCTCCATTTCAACCATCCTGCTTGTATTCTATGTAAGACATCTCTCTCAATTCCTCCATCACTTTGCAAGAACGATCCTAAATACTTAAAGTTCTCGATTTTAGACAACTCATCATCTCCTATCTTAACAATTGTTTCACTACGTCTAGCATTGCTAAACTTAAATTCCATATATTCAGTCTTTACTCTACTAAGCCTAAAACCTTTCATTTCTAGAGTTTCCCGCCAAGATTCTAGTTTAGCATTTACTCCTTCACGTGTCTCATCTATCAAAACAATATCATCTGCAAACAACATGCACCATGGCACTGTATCTTGAATGTGCCTAGTGAGTTCATCCATGATTAGTGTAAAAAGATAGGGACTTAAAGCTGATCCTTGATGTAACCCTATCCTTATTGGAAATGCTTCAGTCAATCCACCTGAAGTCTTCACTCTAGTCGTTACATCTTCATACATATCTTTAATTAGGTCAATATATGTTACGCTAACGCCTCTCTTTTCTAGAATTCTCCATATAATTTCTCTTGGTACCCTATCATAAGCTTTTTCTAAATCAATAAATACCATGTGTAGATCTTTCTTTTGCTCCCGATATTTTTCAATTAATTGCCTAAGAAGATGTATAGCTTCTATTGTCGACCTTCCAGGCATGAACCCAAATTGATTTTCGGTTACCGTGGTCTCCTTTCTCAATCTTTTTTCTATTACTCTTTCCCAAAGTTTCATGGTATGACTCATTAATTTAATACCCCTATAGTTTGCACAATTTTGTATGTCTCCTTTGTTCTTATATAAGGGAACTAGACTACTTACCCTCCATTGATTAGGCATTTTTTTTGTTTTCAATATTAAATTAAATAATTTTGTAAGCCATTCAATACCTTTTTTCCCTAAACATTTCCATACCTCTATTGGGATATCATCCGGTCCCACGGCCTTTCCATTTTGCATCCCTTTCAAAGCTTGTTCTACTTCTGAAGTTTGAATTCTCCGATGAAAATTAAAATTTCTATACTCATTTGAAATACTTAAATTGCCTAAGTCAAGTTGGTCCCCTAAACTTTCATTAAAAAGTTGATGAAAGTAAATCTTCCACCGCTCTTTTATTTCGCTATCATTTACTAGTACTCTATCGCATTCATCTTTAATACATCTTATTTGACTAAGGTCTCTTGTTTTCCTTTCTCTTGCTTTAGCTATTTTATAAATGTCTCTTTCCCCTTCTTTTGTATCTAAATTTTGATATAATCGTTCAAAAGTTTTATTTTTTACTTCATTCACTGCTTTCTTAGCCTCTTTCTTGGCTATTGTATATTTTTTTAAGTTTTCCTCGTTCTTACAAATATATAATTCCTTATAAGCTATTCGTTTTTCTTTCACTTTCTCTTGTACTTTCTCATTCCACCACCAAGATTCCTTCCTTGGTGGTGCATGCCCCTTTGACTCACCGAGTACATCCTTAACTACTATTTTCAACTTTGATACCATCTTATCCCATGTCGTATTAGAGTCGCTATATATTTCATCTAATGCTTGTATTCCTACCTTCTCTTTCAATATGTTTTGTTTCCCATCCTTTAACTTCCACCACTTAATTCTAGGAGTCGTGTATATTTTTCCTCTATTGATATTATAACTAAGGCGTATATCTAACACTACTAATCTATGTTGGGTAGTTAAGCTTTCTCCAGGGATAACCTTACAATCTTTACAAATCTTCCTATCTCTCTTCCTAACCATAAAATAATCAATTTGTGATTTATTATTCCCACTTTTGAATGTGATCAAGTGTTCTTCTTTTTTCTTAAAAAATGTATTAGCTAGTATAAGGTCATATGCTATCACAAAATCTAATATAGTTTTTCCTTCTTTCCAAACCCATGACCTTATGTACTCTCTCATATTCTTCATTTTTCACTCCGACATGTCCATTTAGATCGTCTCCTATTAAAATTATTTCATTTTACGGAATATTTTGTAGCACCTCATCTAAATTGTTCTAAAATCTTAATTTGGTTTCTTCATCTAATCCTACTTGAGGTGTATATATGCAAATTACGTTTACAGTTTCTTTCGCCACTACTATCTTGAGAGCTATAATTCTATTCTCCTTTCTAACTACTCCAACAACTTCATCTTTTAAAGAACTATCTACAAAAATACCCACTCCATTTCTTGTTTTACTCTTTCCTGTATACCATAACTTAAAACCCGAGTTCTCTATCATTTTTGCCTTCTCACCTACCCATTTTGTCTCTTGCACACACAAAATACTAATTTTTCTCCTAATCATTGTATCTACTACCTCCATTGTTTTACCAGTGAGAGTTCCTATATTCCATGTTCCAAATCTGAGACTATTACTTTTCTTATAATGTTTATTCTTAGTCCACCTATGGTGTGAGAACTCTTGCCTATTTAACACTACACCCAAGTTCTCATGGAGATGTAGCGGTCCTTGCCGAGACGTTACAGTCGGACCCTGCAACGCGAACCCTTGCATATTTAGCACTACACCCGGGTTCTGGAGATGTAGCGGTCCTTGCCGAGACGTTACAGTCGGACCCTGCAACGCGTTCCTTCCGGGGAACATCCTAGCATTAGCATAATACTTTAATGGATCCATTCATTGAATATTTGCCATAGTTTTTTTTACGCTGGCTGGCAACCTAACGCAACCCTCCTCCTTTATCCGGGCTTGGGACCGGCCATGACTAGGTCGTCACAGGCGGAGTTAAGTTATCACTAAAAATACCCATCGAAAATTGATTAGCGATGGAAAATAAAATACCATCGTTAATAGCTCTTAACAACGATATCAAAGGCTATTAACAACGATATTCACTATTGTCGTAAGAGATATTAACGATGAATTTAGATACCATCGTTAATGATAACAATAACTATCATATTGTCATTAATAACATAGCAATGATTATATGTACCATACTACCATGGTTAGTAATTTAACATCGTTTAATTATTTAACGACGATTTAGTATTATATCATTAATGACAACAGACATCACGTAATTGAATATGTCAAAATGTATATATTTCCTGTAAACAAATTAAGGAATGCTAAAAAAAAGTCAAAATACCATATATATTAAAATATCATCTACATCATTAAATTTGATATCACAATATCTAATTATCATCTAATAAAATTCACAACCATAAAAGTATTCATTTCTCTAATGTCTTCGTATGCATGTATACGTTGACATTCTTCTCCAAAAAGTATTTCATTTCGAACATCCAATACCTATAATAAATATATAAAAATAATGAATATCACAATAAAATCTTTAAAATAATAAAGAAATCTTGATATACAAAATATTAAACTTACCATTTAATTTCATCAAACAAAAGAGATAATAATAAGAACAAGAGATCACCTCATCTCTCTGTGCCAAACTCGTCCGGCTATTTATCTGACCGTATTCATTTTTATCTAATCGAACAAAGTAAACCAAATAAGAAATCAACAAATAGTGGAAAAGAATGAAATAACAGAGGAGACAAAAAAGTGTTGAAAAGTGTATTTACGTGTTCGTCGCTGTTGAAAAGTATTGCAAGCTCTTCTTTATAACCTACATATCCGAAACACAAAAATTTTAGCTATTTTAGACACGTTTTAAATTGCAAGTGGAAGGTTGTGAAATCTGATATTAAACTACATATGATGAAGCGTCAGAATAAGCTAATAACTAAACTCTTAATCCACAATGCAAAAATCCATCAACTATGAAACAACATTAGCTCGATTTAAATATTCTAAAACATGTCAGGGTGTGTTCGTATTTGGTTTAAGTTATCATATATAATTTTGTTTATGTAATTACTAAATAATCACATAACTAAGATAATGAAAAATAAAATATTACCTAAAATTGTTTGGTTCAATTTAGATAATCAAATAAAATCTTATTTATTTGGAGTTAATAGTCTATAACATAATATAATATTTTACCGTATAACTTTCTAGAATTTGTTTAGATAATTTCATTAAATTTTAAATTAAATTTATTTAATTTTTCTTTATTTAATTTATTAAAAATCTAATTAAAAAAATATTCGCCGGCGACATCGAGGTCGGCGTCGGCGTTGACGTCAACCGTCGATGTCCGTGTAGGCTGTCGGTCGCCAACGATCGGCGCCCAACGTCAGCGATCGGCGCCCAACGCCAGCGATCGACGCCCAACGCCAGCGATCGACGCAGATCATCGGTGACTGCTCGTTGGCTATCACGCCTACCGCCGGCGATCGACTCAAATCGCCGATGGCTGTCGGCTGTTGTCGGCGCCAACTGTCGGCGATGGTCGTCGGTCGTCGTTGTCGGTCGTCAGCCGCAAATAATGTTTCCCGAAGTTAATAAATTGTAATTGTTATTTTCATCTTAAATGTAAATATTAGAGGATAATTTTGGAAAGATAAGTTTTACAACTCCGAAATCATGAAAAACCTTACTTTCCTAAGGTTTTTCGATTCCGGATTGCATGTCCCTTTTGCTGACGTGTCGGGCATCGATCATTACTTAAGAATTGCTAATTATCTAAATCAAACAAGATTTTCGTTGATAATCTTGGATGGATAACCAAGGTTATCAAGGATAATTTCCAACCAAACGCACCCTCGGTGTAATTCTTATGCATTTCTAAAATACCAAAATAAGAGTAAAATCAAAACCTATATAGACCAAAAATAAATAAAAAAAAATCTAAGCATGATATCCACGATGTCCAGAACTGCATGGTATCACACATTATCAAAGACATGCTTGCTTAAGTTCACTCCTCCTGTGAATGCATTAGGAGATTTACCAACCAAAAAAAAAGCTATGGATAAAATATCAAATCAATAGAACAAAAGAATGAGTGAAATAAAAGATTGTGGATCCTAGATTCCTAATTGTAGATTCATTTTTGCCAACGTTTCAATCTTAGTAGTTTCACTGCTAGTTATCTGAAAACTTATACATCTTTTAACGATCAAGTTAGTCTAAATTATATGGATATGTAAGGCCCTTTAAAAATGAAAAAAAAAAATGCAAGGAAGGAATCAATAGTCTTTCTTCTTTATAATGCTGCAATGATAGATACAGGAAAAAAGAGATTTCCTAGTCATGGTTGGAAGGTATAGCACTACTTCTTTCTTATAATTTTAGATGAAGGAACTTCATTTTAGGTTATTAAGCAGCCATTACCACCTGAGATGGATTATCCTCCACATTTAAAAGTCCTATTTACATTCAAAGCATCTAACAAATCTGGCTAAAAAAAATTGAATTGGTTAGAAGTAATGCATCCAAGGACCCATTGACAAGCCCTTAAAGCCCTAATATGTAACACTTCTGTAAATTGAGAAGAATAGTGTGCCTATATTGTTGGTTTTTGAGATCCTAGAGCCACAGCCACTTAGCAAGATGACTTGCTGAATCTCAATATATCTAAAATTTGAAACAATTTCTTGAAGCTAGTTTATCATACAACGGTGAAGTAGGTGGACAACACATGTTTGAAGACAATGTAACATCCAAATATCTTTCTACCAAGTTCTGTAACCAAAATTTAGAAAAATCCAGATCTACTGAGTTGTGGCACACTCAAAACTCACTTCATCTCTTTCAAAAGGTTCCTATTTATAACTCTCCTCAGATCTCTTCCAGTGCATGACTTCTTCTCCTTACAGATTACCCAACAGTGCTTGCCCATTTCAACCCAATCTTGTACTCTTGTGTGACTAAGGACATTTGGTGAAATAATAATATATTTCTACAAAATCTAGAGTTAAATATTCGGCCAAAAATTGAACTTGCATGAGCCAATATCTATGTGCACACAGCCCCATTTTATTCAGCTTGCTTAGATAAATTCAATCCCTGCAGGACTCTATGAAACCTACAATAATCAAAAGCCATCCTTCCAAAAATGTGACAGCAGCACAACAACAAAATGGAAGAGGATACAAAAAGTACAGAACATATCCTAGTTCACCAATAACATTTCCCAAGAGACAAATTGTCACCCCAGAGCCTAAATTGAAAGGAAAAATGTCTCAAAGCCTTACATATGCAACGTAGACAGTCCTTCATCACCTCATCTCTCTGTGCCAGACTCGCCCAGCTATTCATCCGACGTATCCATTTTTGTTCTAATCGAACAAATTAAACCTAATAAGAAATCAACAAAGAGAGGAAAAGAATGAAATAACAGAGGAGAAGACTATACCCTCTTTCCACTGGATCCATTGAAGCCACCATTTCCCAAAGCAAGGCTCGCCCCAAATCCACCCCCATAAAACCCGCCACTAAAACCAACGCCAAGAGCTTCGTAGGGTGCGGCCACTCCACCTCCGGCGATCGACGGTGGAACGAATTCCGTGACCATCGGACTCATCTTTGACAGGAGCTCCTCGAGATCCCTCATCTCCTGCTCTGAACCCTGGGATCGCTGCGCCACTGCGGCCGGTCCGGGACTGGAGACGCGGTGCAGCTGTTGATATCTGAGTTGGAATCCATTAGGGTTGGGGTGAGGGAGGAAGGTCGGAAGAGAATCGCCGACAGCGGCGACTGTGGCGCTGGAGGCGAGATCGACGAATTTATTGGAGTCGCCTCTCTCTCTCAGTCGTCGCGCAGAGATGGGGACACGGGACGGGATAGGAAAAAAAAAAATTGGAACCTGATCGGATAAGGCGCCTGGGGCCGAGAAGATTTAAGCCCCATAAGTATCCAGAGGGAGGTAAATCGGGGGCCGAGAAGATTTAAGCCCCATAAGTGTCCAGAGGGAGGTAAATCAAATTTTACTGATCGGATAAAACGCCTGGGGCCGAGAAGATTTAAGCCAGCAGATCAGGTTTTTATCTCGTATGCGAATGGTGACTCTCGAACCTGAGACCTCTGGAATAAGCGGTTAGACGTCTTACCAACCAAGCCAGCCCATGGGGGCACACGGGACGGGATAGGGTTTAGAGAGGAAAGGGTTTAGAGAGGAGCAAGAACTTTGACACTTTGTTTATTTGAGTCAGAAGCATCTCTTGTGTTGATACGCTGGACCCGACGACGATTCGGAACCGCCGGTTCGATAGTTCGGAATCGCCGGTTCAACGGCTCGTGAAAGGTCGACCCTTAACATTAACCGCCCAAGCTGATTACGGTTCACGGTTCGGTTCGTCACCACGGTTTGAGATTATTATATTAAAAATTTTAAAATTTAAAAATTAAATATAAAATATAAAATATATTTAAAAAAAGGGTTTGTACTTATATAAATTGCCTACGTATCCTCTTAGGGTGTAGGGGAATCAAAGCCCACGTAGTTCTTTTACATTTTTATCCTTTTACAATCTTTATCACTCACTTCCATTTCCTCCCGTTCCCGTTGTATTCGTTCCTTTGGTATCAAATTCTACGACTTCGTCTTCTGAAAGTTGTATTCTTTGGATTCTTTTCTCAGCTCTGGTCCAATTGTCTAGTAATGCTTGAGCTTCCAATGAGTCGGGAGACATAGTTGATCGCCGTTCATCTAATATGTTGCCGCAGACACTAAACGTCTGCTTCACAGCAACTTTTGACACTGGAGAAGCTAAAATTTCTTTTGCGATCACAGAGAGAACGGGAAAACTTTGAGCCTTCTGTGACCACCACTTCAAGATATCGAAATTTTCGCTATCTGCTTCATTAAAATCAAAAGAAGTCGTAAAATAATTCTCAAGTTCCTGTATGGAACTTGAGGATCCTCGTGGACGTTTCGTCCGTTCTTTTAATAAAAATTGTGCTTTTGTAAGTTTTAAATTAGTACTAGTAGGTTGTTGTATTTCATAAATATTAGTTTGTATTCCATATTTAACATAATATTTATTATAAATATCATATAAATAATTTCTAATATTATATATAATATTAACTGGATCCGGAGAAGAAGAATCTTTAATAGAAATTAAAACGTTATAATATAAAATTCACATTTCTTATAAAACTTCTAATTTAAATCTAGGATATAAAGTAAATGCAATTAAATAAATTTCATGAATAAAATAAAAATATTTTTCTCATTTAGTTTTCATAACTAATATGTATAAAGTTAAAACTTCATTATTGACATGTTTATTTAATATTAATACTATACTACAAAAATTCACTAAAATTAAATGAGTAGTGGGATAATAAACATCGAAAAGTTGTTCAGTTGCATCATTAAATACTTTTAAAATTTCACAAATATTACTACAAATATTCTATTGTTGTGAAAATAAATATATATTAGTATTACTATTTTGTACAAAAAATAAACATAATAAATCTTTATATTGAAATGAATATTGTAATAATTGATATGTTGAATTCTAACGTGTAGGAACATCACGTGGAAATTTTTTAGGTCTCATTCCATTAGCTTTACAAAATCTACCCTCATTGTTTCATCATAGATGGATGCGACCATAAATATGAAATTGCGATTATAATTAGTTGAATATAATTTTCTAAAAGTTTTAATTCATCTTAAACATATAAATTTAAAACATGACATACACAACGAATATGAAAAAATAAACCACCAATAACAGGTTGACAAACAAATTTTAGTTCATCTATAGAAACGGTATTAGAACTAGCATTATCTAATGATATTGAAAATATTTTATGAGTCAATCCATATTCTTTTAAAATTAAACATAATAATTGTGCAATGTTATGGGCAGTATGTGATTCATCAAAAACTCTATAAGCTAACAATCTTTTTTGGAGGATCGAAAAGTTATCAATCCAATGACATGTCACACCATATAAGAATGAGTTTGCTAATGATCACTCCAAATATCAAAAATAAAGAAACTTTATTATTTAATTTACTAAATTCATCAATTAAATTTTTTCCCCTTATTTTACTAATCTTTTTGTTGTACGAGTAAGTGTAGTCCTAGGAACACGTTTAGCAATTGGATTAAGAGATTCTTTACAAATATATTCAAATGTGCATTTAAATCCAAAATTAAAAGAAAGATGTTCTATGGAAACAGATTTAACTAATGATTCTCTTAATTTATTATCTGAATATAAAAATAAACCAGAATCAATACTACTACCATTAGAAAATCTTGATAATTGTGTTTGAGAGCGGTCAAGCCCATATTCCGTCGAATGCTTTGTTTCGACATGTCGTTTCAACGACCCATAGCCGTCACCGGCTTGAAATTTGTAGGAAGTATTGCAATGTTTACATTTTGCACGCAATTCTCCCGACGGAAGTGTGACATTCTCAAAATGTTTAGTAAAAATAGAAGATTTTAAAGGAGGATTTTCCCGAACCTTAGAAGTAATTGCATCGGTACTTCCTTGCATTTCGGGGATCGAAGGGCGTTGAGGCTGAGTCTTGGTCTCATCATCGGTGGAGTGAATTTGAATGTTGGGATCCTCGTACGCTATTTCTTTTCCCCTCCGAGAATGAGATGATGAAGCTCCGTGACCACCTTCCATTATCGTTGAATCGAAAGATGAAGAACGCGTAGAGAAGTTGAGACTTAAGATTTGAGAATGAGAGATTGAGAGAAGAGAAGATATGTGTGAAAATGATGAAATGAACTTCCTATTTATAGAGTTTGGATCATGTCGGTCAGTAAATCATAGTCATTAATCAAAAAACGATCAAAATGATCTCAACCGTTGAAAAAAAAATTAAAAAAACAAAAAAAACCCAACAGCACTTAACCGCCCGTTGGAACCGGCGGTTAACCGAACCACCGGTTCGACGGTTTTCAGCTGACGCGAACCGGAACTGGCCCGGTTGGACTCGGCCCGTGGGCAGATCTAGATACGCAGCAAAATCTGAAATATGAAATTGAATGTGACGTGGTATTTCAATGATAATGATTTTCGACATTTTCATTGTGCTCCGATAGGGTATAATTTAGTTTGGAATTGTGGCCGGAAGTCGACATCGATATTCAAGTAACAATCGAATGTATACATAAAATACCACGTTATTCTCATTTTATGTACCTAATTTTCGTTATATATCATTACTCTAAAATCAAGATAGAGTTTTGATTCAATAAAAAAATCGTTAAAATAACAATTATGAAAAAAGAATTGTTGTTAAACGTGTAAAACAATGACTAAGGAAAATTCCGATGTTAAAATTATGATATTAATGATTAAAATAAAAAATTGTTATCGTTGATGATAATCAATACACGATTGAACCATCAATAATGATCCGGTCAGGTGGTTTTTTGGAGGAGGGTCGGAGGCCCGGTCGGGTTCAATGGGGAATAACTCGGATCGGGCAAGATTATTCGGGGTCAGTCGCCCGAGGTCGGCTACTCGGGATCAGTCACCCGAGGTCGGCCACTCGGGATCGGTTACCCAAGGTCGGCCACTCGGGGTCAGTCACCCGAGGTCGGTCCCTCGGCTCAATTGCCTCCAGCCGAGCGCCCCGAGTTAGCCCCACGCGAAGAGACTTATGACCCAAACTCACCCGACCGACCCAGAGTGACAGGGTGGTCGATCCAGGGTGACAGACCCCGGGGCGACCGACCCAGAGCGAGTGAAGGGTCGCAGCACAGTAAAGATCATCCGAATCTCCCCATTGTCCGAAGAGGATTTCTGACATAATCATGACCTGACAGAGCCGCCAGCATTAATGGAGATCTGAAAGGACGACTTGGACAGACTGTCAGACGGCTGTGTCAGCCTCATAAAGCTACCAGAGCTGCCGGTTATACAGTCTGACAACTGACGCATCCTTAATGAGATGGGACGTCTCTAACATGGCAGAAGGCTTTCCTTCCCCTATATAAACCTCATTTGAGCCTCAGAGAAGGGATCGCTGCCAATTTGCAACCACAACACTACTTTGTGAGTTCCATTTCGGTCCGAGCCGAGCGATTTGAGTCTCTACCCTCATCTAAGCCCGACTCCTATTCAGCCCGAGTCCGACCCCCCGAGTCACAGCAGACCGGGTCGTCTTGGTCAGACCGAGTCATCCGAGTTAGAACCGGTCTTCGCTTGTCGATAGGATCAAATTTGGCGCCGTCTGTGGGAATCTCACCTAATCGAAAGCTGAAGATGAGCGACTCCAATCGGATGGCCGTGATGCTTTCGCAAGAAGACCTCGACCTGCTAGTAGAAGCTAAAGCTAGGAAGTTGGCGGAGGCGCAACAAGCAGCGGCCCGACCCGCTCAGGCGGGCCCGGCCGAGCAGACTGCCCGCGTGGGCACCGAAGGAGGAGCACGGCAGGGGGAGAGCCCTCATTTTCACCCGGCACTGTTTGGGGCGGCGGAGGGAGCGGGACAGTCTGATCCCCATGAAGCCACTTCCAGTCATGCCAAAGCTGATAAAGGGAAGGCCCCCCTTGTGCCGACCCCGGAAGAGCATACTGATTTCCCCTTTTCTAACAGGATTTTACAGGAGCCGCTCCCGAAACATTTTCGACTCCTATCTATTCCCGAGTATGGAGGGGCTACGGACCCGGAAGAGCACTTAAAGAAATTTGAAAACGCCTCGATGCTGCACCAGTACCCGGATGGTGTTAAGTGCAGGGCCTTCCTAACCACCCTGGCCGGACCAGCCCAGCGGTGGTTTGATAGACTTCCCGAAGGATCAATCAAGGACTTCTCTGATTTCAAAAGATTATTCCTGCAGCATTTTGCCAGTAGTAAGAGACATCACAAGACCAGCTTGAACCTATTTACCATGAAGCAGGGCCCCAAGGAGCCCTTGAAGGCCTATATCAATAGGTTTAATAAAGTGGCGCTGGACGTTCCCACTGCTACGTCCGAGGTGTTGGTCAGTGCCTTCGCGCAGGGCTTGCAAGAGGGCGAGTTCTTCAGATCTCTGATCCGAAAGCCTCCGAAGGATTTCGAAAGCCTTTTGGGGAAAGCCAGTAAATACGTGGATGTTGAAGAAGCACAGGCTGCCAGGCGCCCGGAGGTCAGGTCTACGCCCGAAAATCCTCAGCAACATCAAAGAAATGTACCTCCTGGAGGGCCTCTTAGAAGCCCTAGAGCGTTGGGACACCGGCCGATAGCCGAGAGGGGAATAGTTCAACAAGTGGCCCAAGGTTGTATCCCTTCCAGGTGGCAACCCTACTGCTCTTTTCATAACAGCCATACACACGACTTGCAAGATTGTTGGCAGGCCGGCAGAGGTCGGGGTCGTGCTGGTCGAGGAAGCCCGAGAGGAGCTCACCAAGGAGGCGGTCGAGGTCGGGGAAGGACGTCACCAAGCCAACCCGAGTCCCTGGCTCGGCCAACCGCTTCCTCAGCCAGACAACTGTTCCCGACCCCCGCCTCTCCCGAGCGCGGCAATGTTAATGAGGAACAGGCCAACCAACGGAATGCAGTACACGGGGCCATTCACGTGATTTCTGGAGGCCCCACCTATGGAGATTCCAATAGAGCTCGGAAGTCGCAGGCTAGGCGACTCGACATCTACCAAGTGGGTTGCAGTTCCGCCCAAGCTCAGGGCCCACAGATCAGCTTCGGCCCATCAGATCTGCAAGGAGTAGAAGTCCCTCATGAGGACGCCCTGGTCATAACCGCGATCATAGCCAATTACCAGATCCACAGAACTATTGTGGATACGGGAAGTTCGGTAAACATCCTGTACTTAAAAGCTTTCGAGCAATTGCAGATTGAAGTTACTGAGCTCCGACCCGTGGCCACACCTCTGTTTGGGTTCACGGGGAATGAAGTACAGCCCTTGGGTCAGATCAAGCTGGCCATATCACTCGGCGAGGAACCCTTGAGGAGAACCAGGTGGTCCACATTCCTGGTAGTGGATGCCCCCTCAGCCTACAATGCCATATTGGGCCGACCTGTGCTGAACGAGTTCCGGGCCGTGGTGTCCACCTTCTACTTAAAGGTCAAATTCCCCGTGGGTGACCAAGTTGGAGAAGCTAAAGGAGATCAAAAAGTGGCAAGACGGTGCTATGTGGATGACGTTCGAGTGGAGGTCAGTAAGTCCTGCCGAGCGACGCCGGCCACCTGCAACATGGTGCAATCTTCTCAGCCCTCTCCTTGGGTTGATCTGATAGAGGAAAAAGAAGAGGTCCAGCTCTTGCCCGACCGGGAAGAAACTAAAGTGCAGATAGCTCCTGGATTGGCGCCCGACCTCAAACAACAGTTAATAGAGTGTTTGACTCAGAATCGGGACGTATTTGCCTGGTCCCAGCAAGATCTGAAAGGGGTCAGACCAGAAGTAATGGAGCACAAGCTGCACGTGTACCCCGACGCCCGACCTGTTAAGCAGAAGAAAAGAGATTTCAGCCCCGACCAGAACAAGATCATTCAGGCCGAAGTGGAAAGACTGCTGGAAGCGGGGCACGTCCGAGAAGTCCAATTCCCGGCCTGGTTGGCCAACGTGGTGCTGGTCTCCAAGCCGGGCGACAAGTGGAGGGTCTGTATTGACTTCAGGGACCTCAATAAAGCTTGCCCTAAGGACTGTTACCCGCTCCCTCGGATAGATCAGATGGTAGACTCTACCGCCGGGAATGAATTCATCTGCATGTTGGATGCCTACCAGGGATATCATCAAGTACCCTTAGCATTAGAAGATCAAGAGAAGGTCAGTTTTGTCACTGCTGAAGGCACCTATTGCTACACAGTTATGCCCTTCGGACTCAAAAATGCTGGGGCAACCTATCAAAGGCTGATGAATAAAGTCTTCAAAGAGTAGCTCGGGAGAAACGTGGAGGTGTACGTAGATGACATTCTCATCAAGTCCTCCCAAGCGGCCGACCTCGTGGCCGATGTTCGGGAAACCTGCGGCACTCTCCGAAGGTATGGCCTCAAACTTAACCCGGCAAAATGTCTGTTCGGAGCCAAAAGTGGAAAATTCCTGGGTTACATCTTGACCGAGCGGGGGATAGAGGCCAACCCGAATAAGGTGCAGGCCCTGCTGGACATGCCACCGCTGAAAAACCTGAGGGAGGTTCAACGCTTGACCGGGAGAATCACGGCCCTATCTCGGTTCATCTCCCGGTCGGCCGCCAGGAGTCTGCCGTTCTTCAAGATCTTGCGCAAAGCTTCCAAGTTTCAGTGGGATGCCGAGTGCGACCGAGCTTTCGAAGAGTTGAAGACCTACTTAGTCGGTCTGCCAGTGCTGGCCAAACCGGAAGAGGGAGAACCCTTGTATGTTTATTTATCTACTACTGAAGAAGCTGTTAGTGCTGTGCTTGTAACCCAGAAAGGGACCGAACAGCAACCGGTCTATTTCTTTGGGCATTTACTTAAAGAAACCGAGTGTAGGTACACTACACTCGAGAAGTTAGCTTATGTGCTAGTGTTGATGGCTCGGCGACTGCGGCCATACTTCCTGGCTCATCCGATCCGGGTGCTAACTAACAGCACCCTCGGAAAGGTATTGGTCAACCCAGAGATCTCAGGTCGGATGGTCAAGTGGACAACTGAACTAAGTGAGTACGATCTTCAGTACTTACCCCGATCTGCAATCAAAGCTCAAGCATTGGCGGATTTCCTAAGCGAGCTCCATGCCGAGGAAGAAGAAGAAGCCTGGAAGATCTATGTGGATGGGTCGGCTACTCGGGCAGGAAGTGGCGTAGGGATCTTGATGATCTCCCCTAAGGGAGACCCCCTTCATTTGGCTGTGCGTCTAGAGTACCCGACCACTAACAACCAGGCGGAATATGAAGCTCTTTTGGCAGGCCTCCAAGCAGCCAGACAGGTCGGGGTCACTCGGGTCATCCTGCATTCTGATTCTCAACTAGTGACTCAACAGGTGGCCGGGCGATTCGAAGTGAATGACGAGAAGTTACAGGCTTACGTGGAAGCATATCAACAGTTACAGGCAGAATTTCAAGAAGTTCAGATTACGCAAATCCCCCGAGGTGACAATGCCAAGGCGGATGAGTTAGCCCGGCTGGCCAGTTCTGTCCGTCCGTGGGTCTTCCCCAAGCCTTCCCCTCAAGTCATGTTAGTGGCTCAGGTCGAGAGGGAAGCAGAAATGGAGATAGAGGGGGACTGGAGAGCTCCATTCATCGCCTACCTGAAGGATGGAACTCTTCCAGGCAGCCCCGAACAAGCTCGGATATTGAAGATCAGAGCAGCCCGGTTCACTCTGATAGGTGACGCACTATACAAGCGGGCTTTTTCCCGACCTCTAGCTAAATGCCTCAGAAAAGAAGATGCGGACTATGTACTCAGAGAGGTGCATTTGGGGTGCTGCGGAAATCATTCAGGAGGTCGATCCATGGCTCGGAAGGTTCTGTTGGCCGGTTACTTCTGGCCGACCCTTCAGAAGGACGCCAAGAAGATGGTTCTTGCCTGCCTTTCTTGTCAGAAGTACCAGAATCTATCACACCAACCGGTTGAGATGCTGAGAGCTTCCACCGTGTCGTGTCCCTTCGACCAATGGGGCATGGACATAGTCGAGTCGTTCCCCAGAGCAGCCGGTCAGAAGAAATTCTTGCTAGTGGCAGTGGATTACTTCTCTAAGTGGATCGAGGCGGAGGCCTTAGCTCGAATCACTGAGCAAGCGGTGAAGAAATTCCTGTGGCAGAGTATCTTATGCCGATATGGCATACCGCATAAGCTGGTGTCAGACAATGGCCGACAATTTCAAGGCCGGGTAATCAGAAGTTGGTGCCAGGAATTTGGGATCAAGCAGGCCTTCACTTCCGTGTCATACCCCCAAAGCAACGGTCAGGCCGAAGTAGCCAACAGAGAGATTTTGAGGGGGCTCAAAGCTAAGCTGGATCAGGTCGGCGGGTCTTGGGTAGATGAATTGCCCGGAGTCCTGTGGACCCTTCGAACCACACCTAAAGAGGGGTCAGGATGCACTCCTTTCCAGTTAGTCTATGGTAGTGAGTGTTGGTGCAATCTTGGTTAGGTCAGGATTGACCTGGTTTGACAAAGCTCAGGTGAGCTTGAGTCTGGTAAGCTCGGGTGAGCTCGAGGTCGTATGTTTCGATGTTTGATAATGATGTTTGAGTGGTCATGATGTGTGAGTCAAGTGGGTCAAGGTTGACTGGAGGCTTGACTGGCAAAAGACCTAGTGGGACTAGGCAGACCTAGTGGGACTAGGTGAAGTCCAGGTAGATCGGGGAGATCGTACGCTGGCATAGCAAAAGACCTAGTGGGACTAGGCAGACCTAGTGGGACTAGGTGAAGTCCAGGTAGATCGGGGAGATCGTACGCTGGCATGGCAAAAGACCTAGTGGGACTAGGCAGACCTAGTGGACTAGGT
>JAGFNQ010004261.1:384154-562300 GCA_024364735.1 Boesenbergia rotunda | reverse complement strand
GCGCCGACCCGACCGAGCATCAATTGCCGAGTCAGGGCGCCGCCGACCCGACCGAGCACAATTGCCGAGTCAGGGCGCCGACCCGACCGAGCATCAATTGCCGAGTCAGGGCGCCGACCCGACCGAGCACCAATTGCCGAGTCAGGATGCCGACCCTTCCGAGCAACATAGTTGGGTTGGGGCATCCACTGGATCGAATGGCTGATAACGCGACTGTCTCGAGCGCTCAACACTTAGCGAGATTTTCTGGTCGACCTAAAAGAATCGAGCCCGAACGAACGAGTTTCAGTGAAAATCGCATACATCATATGTTAACAGAGACGGTACACGAGCAAGAAGGGTGAGGACGTGAAAAGGCAAAATAATTGAAGTAAGGCCATCAGACATTGCAAAAATGGGGCCTCGAGGGCCAAGTAAGACACGCGCAAAAGTTATAAGGCCTTAGAGCCCAAGCAGAACAAAATAAGTAAAGGAGGGGAGTTAGTCTAAGTAAATGGGGGAAAGGCGTCCTCAGGAATTGACGCCTCGATCCGTGTTGGCTTCACCGCATTGGGAGGGAGATCAGGAGGAAGGTGGCCGGCCTCAGTCAGTTGTTGAATGGCGCCCCGCACGCCGTACAAGATCATACCGCCGGTGCGCTCTGCCACTTGGTCGAGGAAAAGATCTGATTGGATATAGGCCAGGCGGGCTGCTTCAATTCGAGCCGACTCGCCTGACCGATAGTCCTCAAGCTCCTTCTTTAGCCGGGCATTTTCCGAGTCCTTGCCTTGTAGGGCAGCGTCCCGCATCGCCAGTTGTCTCCTGGCAACCGCTAGTTGAGATTCCTGGGTCTGAGAGGTCTCTTGCAAGGCAGCCAGCTCGACCTCCTTGTTTTTCAAGGCCAACTGGGTCTGATTGTGAGCTGCGGCTGACTCCTTCAGCTGCCTCCGAAGACCTATCGCCTCAGTGACTTTCTTGTCCAAGTCTGAGCGGGTTCGAGCATTGCGAGTCTCCAGGATTTTCTTCTCGCCTTCCAAGTGTCCCACCCGATGGGACAAGCGTTCCCCTTCCATGGCGGCCTGAGCCATGGCCCGCTGTTCTTCCTCTGAGCGAGCTTCCAAGTCGGATAACTGGAGCCTCAAGGCGGTTATCTCCGATCGTAATTGATCTCGACCTTCATCACCCGAAGGAACAGCACATTGGGCCAGCTTATCCTCTAGCTCTTTCACTTTCCATTCAGCCGCGCGGCGTTCCCTGATGTTGACGATTAACGCCCGACTGACCGCTTGGCTCGCCGACCAATGCTGCAAGATGGGATTAATATCACAGGCATTTACATAAATGGCCAAGCAGAGGAAGGATGTACCTGAGTCGAGTCTAGGAAGAAACTGTCGGCTAGACTCATGGGATTCGTCACGGTGGCTATAGCTTGACCCTGATCCCAGCTGGAGGCCAGATGGCCGTGCAAGTTAAGGGGTTGAGGTTGAACTATCCGAGTCAGTACAGTCGCTGATGGGACGTCGATGTCCAGTGTCGCTCGGGGAGGAGAACGCATCGACAAGAGAGCCTCCACCGCAGTGACGCTTGCAGCACCCGTCGAAGGCACCTGTCGAGATGGTGCGGTGCCCGAGGGGGAGGCCCCAGAAGGGAGTACTGTGGAAGGAGGAGCCATGGCTCCCAAGCGAGGGGTAGGCGGAGTCGACCCCTGAGTACCGGATGGGGGTTGAGCCGGGGCAGCCGCTAGTACCCGAGTGCCGGGCACGGCTGGTTCGGGTTGAGCGATCGGTGTAGAGGTGGGGGACGTACCCGGGGAAATAAGCAGCCGGCGACGTTTCCTGACTAAGCCCTCGGGGTTCGGCTGCTCTACCTCAGCCTCTCCTGTTGGTTCTGCAGATCCCTCGTCTACGACTTGGGGGGTCTCGTCTGAATCACCAGCTGGGAGATTTTCCCCCCGAACCTCTTCCCCGACTGTCGGTCGCTCAAGAGCGGGGGCAACATTCATTGGAAGTACGGCCCGCTCTGCCGCTAGCCGGGCAGCCAAAGCCTCCATGGCTGCTTCCTCCCGAGCCATTACATCGCCGACCCGAGCCCTATACATTGTCTCAGCTGCAACAAGGAGAGAATTTTAGTTAGCATTAACCTGCCGACCAACCAAGTAGAGACTTACCAAGGGTGCCGGGTAGCTCTGCTGGGACTTGGCTCAGCTTGAACAAATACAACATGCCGTCAGTCAGCAGCTTGCCCTCGTGATATCGGGTCCCACCGAGCTGTGAGAAGGCCAGTTGATAGCCCGGGTCCGAACGGAGGTTTTTGGGCAGTTGGGGCGGGTTTGGAAGGTCTTCTACCCACACGGTGGGCCAGGTCGGGGGTGGAGTCGTCTGGATATAAAAAAAGTGGGACTTCCAACCTTTGTTGGAGGAAGGGACTTTTTCTAAAAAGGCTGAGTTAATACGGGCTTGGAAATAGAAGTTCCCGGGCTCTTGCTTCTTGAGATAGTAGAAGTAATTAAATACCCGGGGTGTGAGGGGAATTTCATCGGCGGTAAAAACGATTACTGTACCGCACAAGATCCTGATTGAGTTTGGGGCTAATTGAGACAAGGACACCTGGAAATACCGACAGACCTCCCGAAAGAACGGATGAAGTGGGAAACGTAAGCCGGCTAGCAACTGGTCGGAGAAGAGGGTGAAGTAATTCATGGGGGGTCCATGCGGCCGACCCCGACGGTCGGGGAGGGCCATAGGGTGGTCTTGGGGAATGCCATAGTCTATGCGTAAAGTTTCCAACTGGCCTAGGGTCAGTGAAGAGCGAGTCGTTACGTACCACGGCTCAGGGGGTGTGGATGACTCGGCCATCGAGACAAGGTCAGGAAATATGAAACAAAGACTCGGGAGGGAGAAGTACCTAGGGACGAGGTTCACCGGAAACACTGTTCGCCGGAGATCGAGGATGTTGACGGCAGAGGTCGGACAGGAAAGGAATAAAAAAACAGGAGGCGAGGACGGAGGGGATGAAAATGAAGAGGTGGGACTATTTATACCAGGACCACAACAACAAGGGCCGTCAGATATCAAAGGAGGAAAAGGCGGGATGCAATCTGGGTCGTCCGTCCCCTGCTCCTTCCCGAGGCTACGAAACTCTGCTCTGACGACACTCCCGCCATGCCGATGATGCCTCAATGTCGGAGAATCCAGTCGGGAGGCAACGCGTGCCCTTGCATTAATGTATGATTTGACAGAAGATATGGCATTTAAGAGAGAAGATTAGGAGTGCGGAGCGATGCCCGAGAACGCGAAACGGAGCTCGGCCGACCGGGCCAAGAGTCTAGTCAGTCGGGCCGGGAGCCTCCTTCGACTAGACTTGAAGGGGAGGCTCGTGATCCGGTCAGGTGGTTTTTTGGAGGAGGGTAGGAGGCCCGGTCGGGTTCAATGGGGAATAACTCAGATCGGGCGAGATTACTCGGGGTCAGTCACCCGAAGTTGGCCACTCGGGATCAATCACCCGAGGTCGGCCACTCGGGGTCAGTCGCCCGAGGTCGGCCAATCGGGATCAGTCACCCGAGGTCGGCCACTCGGGGTCAGTCACCCGAGGTCGGCCACTCGGGATCAGTCACCCGAGGTCGGCCACTTGGGATCAGTCACCCGAGGTCGGCCACTCGGGATCGGTTACCCGGGGTCGGCCACCCGGGGTCAGTCACCCGAGGTCGGTCCCTCGGCTCAATTGCCTCCAGCCGAGCGCCCCGAGTTAGCCCCACGCGAAGAGACTTATGACCCAAACTCACCCGACCGACCCAGAGTGACAGGGTGGTCGATCCAGGGTGACAGACCCCGGGGCGACCGACCCAGAGCGAGTGAAGGGTTGCAGCAGCAGTAAAGATCATCCGAATCTCCCCATTGTCCGAAGAGGATTTCTGACATAATCATGACCTGACAGAGCCGCCAGCATTAATGGAGGTCTGAAAGGACAACTTGGACAGACTGTCAGACGGCTGTGTCAGCCTCATAAAGCTACCAGAGCTGCCGATTATACAGTCTGACAACTGACGCATCCTTAATGAGATGGGACGTCTCTGACATGGCAGAGGGCTTTCCTTCCCCTATATAAACCCCCATTTGAGCCTCAGAGAAAAGATCGCTGCCATTTTGCAACCTCAACTCCCCTTTGTGAGCCCTATTTTGGTCCGAGCCGAGTGACTAGAGCCTTAGCCTTATTTGAGCCCGAGTCCGACCTCCCGAGCTCTAGCAGACCGGGTCGTCTTGGTCAGACCGAGTCATCCAAGTGAGAGCCGGTCTTCGCTTGTCGACAGGATCAATGATCTACGTGATTATCATGAACTAGGCCCCCTAACATGCGGCAGGAATATAATTTCTCTTTAATAAGACCCAGAACATATAATTGGGATCCGAATTTTAGGTAACCTGAATATTTTTCGCAGCATCCCTTCAACCAGACCTTCTAGTCCATATCATATTAACCTGCCCTTTCTAATTTTATTGACCCTGTAGAGACCCATAGTGATGATACTTTCACAACAGAACGTAATGGTTTAAAAGTTGATCATATTGGAACTCACAAGCTAGTTTATCCAAGTAGGAATGACATAGGGACAGGCAAATTTTACCTTTTACAGTCTGGCATGGTTCAGACATAGCACAAGTTGGCACGACATGTAAATGATGGAATCCACATGGCAAACCATGAAACCATTTTCAAGGAGAGTGTTTGGTAAACCAAGTAGTGAAATAGGTTAGGAAAGTGGAATGACCCAGGAATAGACTGAAAAAAATTTGAGAAACAAAGAGTATAAGAAAAAAACAGAAAATAACAACTCAGAGAGAAGGGTAGCCAGTTAAGGATCACCATTGTTGGATGTAATTGTCCTCACATATTCTCTCCTCCATACCAAGTAACACTGGTTTGTATGGTCATCTATACTTCAATCCTACATTTACAAGTCCAACAACTATGCAACACATGACAAAGTAAGACAAATCTTGAGATTACAAATTTACTTAGCAAGGGGACAAGATTCATGATGTTGAGTCCAAATAGTTGGAAAATATGGCTCATTGAGTCATCATTGTTTTCATTCCAATTTCAGAAGTGACACAAGTGTCTGGGAATGGAATAGGGAGATTTGCCAATTTAAGAGTTCTCAAGTGAAGAGGCATTCACTCTGCAGATTGGACCACAAACAATGAGTAGCCAGAACAACATTTCAATGGTGTTAAAGCTGCAGCGATATGTAAATAATGCAATTGAATGCTGCAGACTGAACCATAAACAATGAGTAGCTTCAGGTGTTGAAGCTGCAATGAGATGTAAAGAATGTCATTTAATGGATAAACGTCATGGACCTTTGAAATGGTTACCTCAAGCCTACAGCAAACAACTTGATTCATTATGCCATTCCTATCAAAATCCAAGTCAGGTCCTAAATTATGAATTAAATACCTACCATGAGCTATTAACCTCATGAAATTTCTTTAAGCAATGTTCCACTTAATGGAGAATGTGAACTTCATGATTCGGCAATTTCTTCTACAAATGTTGAAACTTCTCAAATGTTAGCATCACAAACACATTGGAAATTCTGAAAGCAGAACTAAAAAAGACCACCGAAAATAATGTCCTGATCATAATACTTCCCATTGTTGACTACGCATCTCAAAGGGGTCTGTCCACGTTTCTCATACTAATATAACAGAAAGAGCAAGTTGAGAGCTACCAGAGTATATATTCACAAACCTGCCAATCTTCCTTTATGACTATCTTGTAAACCACAATTATCATGATCCCCATGAAACTAAACTTGAACCGTACGTGAGGAAGGATGCCCAGTCAAATATATATAGTGCAACAAATAAAACATAACTTCTTAGATGACCAAAATATGGCGGAATAATTAATAACAAAACTATATTTGAAACACCTTGCGTGTAACAGCTGTATGAAAATTTTCGTAGTAGTGTTCAAGAAATGCACATCACTCGGCATTTATTATCAACTAACAGGAAAAATAAAAATAAAACGAGGACATCAGCAGTTACAGAGTTCGATTGCAAGCGCTTAACGTACAACCATGCAAATAGTTTACCTTTTCCATCCTCCAGTGGCATAATCGCCAGTTTCTGAAGCATCCTTTTCAGGTGAAACATTGGATGTAGCTCCAGGACCCGCAGCTGTAACAGAATCCACCATCATATTTAAAAAAATATTAAGGATGGCCAGTCCAGCCTCTTAGACGCCACAAATCAAAGCTGTTTATCTCTCAGCACCCAAGCACTCTAGTTCCCCTCTTCCAATGTAGCTTATACTGAGAGAATAGCATACCATTTAAGCTGTTATTTGATGGTCTGCAAAGGGCAAAAAAACATAGAAATGGAAAAGGAAACGTCATTCAACAACTTCCAGCCATCGAAAATATAAAGCGGCAAAGATTCGTCATGGATTCTGATCTGAACAAAAAATTGCGTGGATCACCCAGAGAATCTTCAACCATGATCCAAATCTCAAAAATTCAGAAAGCGATGAGCAGAGAAATAACAAGCATAGAGAATCATCGACGGAGCCTTCCGATTACTTAAAATCGTCGATCTACATCCGACCGAAGAGACCGCCCAGTTCAGGGCGAGATCGTATGAGGCAGGCGCAGTGGAGAGAGATCGGGACTTGGGATCACCAATTCGACCTGGGATTCCGAATACGACGCCGTTGATCGTCGGAAACCCTAGTGAGCGCGCGTGCAAGCTAGACAAAAGGCGAAATCGCCAGCGCCCCCGCCGCACCCGTCCCAAGGCGAGAAAGCTAGAGAGACAGCGAGAGGGGGGTGACTGGCGGTGCGGCGTATGATAATAGTTCAAATTAAAAACGGAGAGAAAGAGAGATGGGAAGCGATGGGCTGGCAGGACCGCAGGAGGGAGGGATAGAACGTGTCTCGGTGACGGGGACAGAAAGTGGTACGTCGGTCGTTCGTGTCAGTGGATATCCGAAACTAATATCGCGCCCGTTATTTACGGATTATTTCGTGATTTATTTTGCCCCTAGTAATTTTAGAAAGAATTGTGATAGTAAAAAATGATTTGTTTATCTTTGATATTCTCGTTAATTTATTTCGTAATTAATATGGAAAAGATAAATTATGAAATTTATTAATCTGAAGATTATAATTAACACATGGGAAGGATGAACATAAAAATTTTATCAAATTTTGATTCCTAAATCTCAAATTGATAAAATTCATATATTAATCATCGTATCATTTCATAGAGACATTTTTAGAATAAATTGAACACCAAGGAGAAGCGAACCGTCACAACTCATGCGGCGCCAATTTAAGTCCTATTGACTCCAAAAATGAAGGATTACTCCAGTAGGTTATCGTCACTTTGACAGATGAAATGATTATTTAAGGCAGTAAAAAAAGATGATTTATTCATCGCCCCATCAATCCATCTAAGATGGAATGATTACTCATGTGGATGAATCGGGAGAGACAGAAGAAAATTTGAAGGACTGATCCATACCCACAGTCACCTGAGGAGGTGTGTTTGTAGTTGCAAGTTGTTGCATGAGCATGTGGGGAGAAAAATTAGACGATCATTTTTGCAAAATTGTTTAGTTACGATTTGGTCAGACGATTTTTTTTTTAAAAAAATCATGAATGGATGGTAAAGTCAGTGTGCTGATAAATAGATAAAAAAAATATGAAATTTATTCTTTTACATAGGAGGTAAAAAAGAGTATTCTATTACTTGATTTGTCATTTTTTTAAATTAAAAACATTTTCTATGATAAATTTTTTTTATAGTTTCATTTCTATCCTCAAGTTTAATATCGAAGTGCCACATGTGAGTTAATGGACAAATTAACGGATAAATTTTTTTAATAGATGATTATCTAATAATATTGAGGTGATGGACCGTTCGCTATGAATGCTTACCAATTTATCCTTGATGTGGAGAGTATGGTGTCCTCTTGAGCGGGGGTAAAAGTCAAAAATATCGATTGACGTGGAAGTCAAAGTCTGGAGAAGATAACCTAAGCAGCCCGACCCTACGTCAACCCCTTAAAGTCCGGACGAGCATAAAAAGGGGCGTAGCTCCTTAAGGTCCGATTGAATATTCTTGATCAGCCGATATCAAAGCCCTACGTTAGTGTATTCGAGGCCTTTAATGGACTCAGCTCCCCGAGCTCTAATCTGACCTCAGGGAACAGTTTGTAAGCACAACTGAGAATCCAAATGCCTCCCTCATGGGCAGGGTCGGTCTCCAAAGCCTAATGGGCCCGTTGGCCCACAAGCCCCCATCACCACTAGAGCCTAATGATAAATTATTAGGAATATGTGGCTCAGTATCCAGTACATAGATACAGGATAATAATTATACCTACAAGTGACAAGATCACACAATACTGTTAAAATTCGACAATTAGATGTGGTCTTTTATTTTGACGTAACACCTCATTAATGCGAAGATTTTAAGGTGCTATAAATGTAAGTACCTTGGATAGATTTTGATATGGTCAACGAGTCAAGTTAGGTCCTATTGTGTTTAATACCTTGTGTCTAAGTGTGCAAAAGCTTATGAGTATAAGAAGTTGAGAGGAAGACGCGGTGAGCGAGAAAGATGATATGAGAAGGGAGGTGACCGACTCTGTGCATCCAAGAGATGAAAAGCTACGGAAGAATACACCGGTGGACGAGAAGAACGCGCGTGACGTTCGAGGAATGAGAAGTCAGAGAGGAAGTCTACTCGAGAAGATAGCTAGAGTTAGGTTCAGACGAACTCAACTATGAATGACCGAAAATCACTCAAGCAATCAAAGAAGGTCAACTCGAGAGTTGACTTTGGAGCACTCAAAGAAGGTCAACTCGGATGAGCAAAATTGAATCTACGAAGTTTCAGAACTGAGACGTCTCAGTTATGACCGAAGGCACCTCAAGTCTGAACTAAGGCACCTCAGGTCAAAACTGATATGCCTTAGATGAAAATTTCCATTAATAAACTGTAGTTGGCTACATGGATAAAATTTTATCAAAAGTGACCCTTTGATGATGTCATCAAATTGTCACTTGGACCGTTGAGTTATAAATAATCCCCTAAAGCTAATAATCAATTACAATAATTATAATTCATCTTTCTCACTCTTTAGTGACCTTTCAAAGATTATTAGAGGCTTCTATGCTTGTAGCGAAGGAGAATTTTAGTGTGCTTATCACTTTGGATTAACAACCTCCCTCGTTGCAACCAAGTAACACTACACCAAAAAGTCAGTTTCGCGACAGTGGTTTTGTGGTGGTTTTATGAACCACCGCAAAATATGTACTTTACGATGGTGTTTGCATCGGTTTGGCAACTACTGCAAAATAATAGAATTTAGTGACGGTTTCATGTTAACCACCACTAAATCTCAAGAGATACCAAGAGGGTTAGTATTGATTGGGTTTTATTAGCATTAAGATGAAAGAAACTCAAGGGGCAAAGACCCTTGATATTCGTTGGATGAGTATAAATACCCCTCCTTGTCAAAGATTAGTGAGTGCATCCCTCTTCTTCCTCTTTCTTCCTCCTTGGCCAAAACTCCCTAGTGGAGGTTCTATTGGGGCAATCTATGGTCCGGAGTGACCATGTGTTTTGATGTTTGGGCAAAGGGTTTAAGTTAGGTTTACCCTTGTGTTATGATATGTGTATTGGAGCGTGCAGGTCTTGCAGGATACACATGAACTTAGCTGGACGGCTTCGGGTACGGTGGAGGATGGCATGGAGGCAAGTTGTGGGCTTGTGTGCACCCGAGGGACCATGGATAGCAGGGACGATGAGCCGAGGGGCGCGGACTTCGAGGCGTACGTGAAGGATGGCATGGAGGCAAGATGGAGGCTTGTGTGAGCATCTGAGAGACGAGGGCTGAAGACGAAGAGGGCGCGAAGGCAACAAATCGAGGCTGCTGATGAAGAGTCAGCTGAGTTGTGAGGGGTCAAGTGCTAAGGGAATGTACTCGGGAAATCCTAGGGGTCGAGTGCTGAGAGAATTGTACTCGGGAAGGAAACCTAGGTAGGGCAGTCGACTGGGCCTCAAGCAGTCAACTGATAAAAGGAGCAAAAAAATCAGTCGACTGCTATGGGGGCAGTTGACTGGTAGCAGTCAAAATTCGAACGTTGGAGCTTGCAACGACCGAGTTTGAGTGGGGGCAGTCGACTGGTGGCGGCCGAAACAGGTGTAAGCTCTATTTAAAAGGGTTTCATTTTGGCTGAGACTCTTGACGAATTTGGTTTTGGTTAAAGGTCAAATAGTAGTCTAAGAGCTCAGAGGTGTGTTCAAGGTTGCGGTGAGGTTTCTCCACCCACAAGGAGCTACACGAGCTAGCCGGAGGGCATTCGGGGAGTGATCCACCGAAGGATCGAGGGATCGTCCACCTTACGAACAACCGTGGAGTAGGAGTGTCATCTCCGAACCACGTAAAGGTTGGTGTTAGCATTTGTTTTTAGTTTGTTCATTTGTTTTCGCTTGCGCACGCTAACGATCGTAGGAAGAAGAATCGAAACAAGCTATTCACCCCCCCCCCCTCTCGCTTGCTTGTCATGATCTAATAGGTTCTTGTGTTTTGTGAACCATCCCAATTTGTTAGCACAACTAAGGTGGTTATTCTCTGAGGCGTAGATCGTATTCGTGTGGATACTACTAGAGGCACGGACACTTGAACGTGCAAGAGATCCAGTGAACCAAGGAATAGCGGGACAAGCGAAGGGCACGCTCCAAAGATCTATTAGATAGATCAAACTTCGTACGAATTTTTTGCATGGATCACTCAAGGGTTCTTGTTTTCCACTGCATTTTTATGTTGTTGTCACATAAAGATCCCTACAAAAGTAACAAAATATTGAGACCCCAATGTAGCAGAAATATGACTCGTACCCCAGACATCAGAATGAACCAAAGCAAAAGGGGTATAGCCCGACTCATAGTGCGAGGAGAAAAAGAACTACGAACATGTTTTCCTAATTGACATAACTCACAAGCCAAAGACTCTAAATGAGAAGGACTAGGATGTAATTGTCTCAACTTATCAAGACATAGATGTCCTAACTAAGCATGAATAAGAAGAGCAGATGCCGCTGTCGAACCAACAAAAGAGGGTCAGTGAAGCTGATATAGACCATGAGACTCACATCCGAAGCCAATTATCCTCCCTATATTCCAGTCTTATAAGAAAACAGAAGTTTTAGTAAAAGAGATGACACAATCAAGAGACCAAGTAAGTTGATTTATTGATAACAAATTAAAGGAAGCTCCGAGGCAGCCTTTTGGACCGGAGGAAGGACTGAGGTTAGACCTGCTTCTTTCCGTCGAACAGCTTGCACTTCCTCCACATTGACGTACTTGATGGCATTACCTAGAAGGATGTCAAAACTCTTGGGCGGCTTTCTAATCAGGAAACGGAAGAATTCCTCATCTTGTAGTCCCTAGGAGAAGACACTGACCATGACCTCCTAGGTGGCGGTCGACACATCCATCACAACCTGATAGAATCTTTTGATGTAAGCCCTCAAGGACTCCTTCGATTCGGGCCCTGCTTCAGGGCGAAGAGGTTGTGGCTCATTTTGTGATGCCTCCGGCTGCTCGCGAAGTGTTGCAGGAAGAGCCTTCTGAAATCTTTTAAACTTCGTATGGACTCACTCAAGAACTGGTCAAACCATCGCTGGGGGGGGACCAGACCAAGTGGTTAAGAAGACCCGACATTTGATATCATCCGTATACTGATGTGGTAGGGCGACATTCTCAAACTTGGCCAAGTGCTCCTCAGGGTTCGTGACTCCCCATACTTCAGCATAGCCAGAAGTCGGAAATGCTTAGTCACGGGATCTTGAAGGATGTGGCGGGAGAAAGGAAGGCCTAACCTATCTAGCAACGCCTGATCAGCAATGGCTTTCCCCTTGAAAGGATTGCGGGGCACTGTATGGCTGATAACTTTTATTTTGTTGATTAAATTAGACCCTCGAATCCATGTTTTGATCCATTATTCATATGTTTAAGTTTGCATTATATTAGGTTTCATGGTTTGTCTTCATTTTGGCTTAAAATTCAATTCTTTCTATATTTAAGATGTTTTGGCATTAAAACTCAATATCATTTTGTAGGGTTCAATTAATCATGGACCTAGATCAAGATTAGATCAGGACACGAGTTCAGAATGGGCCTAGATCAAAGGGATCAAGAGCTGAATCTATATGGGTCGTCCATTTAAGATGACGATTAGATATAAGTCATCCGCCAACTTCCGGTCGATCCAAGCTCAAGATAGACTTAATCAAGTTCATGGATCAAGATCTGAAAATTTGGGCCAGATCAGAGCTAATTCAGCCGTTGGATCAAGCACCAGAGAATCTAGACCGTTCAAACTAAAGAAGAGAAGATCTGAGCCATCCACTTCAGATCTGAGTGATCCGAGTTAAGGACAAGTAGATCAGAGCCCTTGATCAAGATCTGGGAAGTTTGGGTTCGATCTAACTTGATATGACCGTTGGATCAGAGCGGAACAATCTTAGCCGTCGAAATTCAAAGTCAATTGATTAAAACAGAATTCCCTCCGTGCTTCGTCATTGTCGCCAGATCGCAACTCCTGTTTTCGTTCTGTTCTTGTTGTTCTTCAGTTTCCGATCGGAGGTGACCCTAGATCAAGTTTTTTTCCCAGTTTTCGATTCATCAAGACTCAGTTCCATGGAACGATCGCAATCTATTCGTATCTGAAAGCTCCGACAAGGGTTTCTCTGTGAGCGAGCTCCATCCGAGATCGGTCCTTTGACCGATCCAGATAGCTCCTGATCGATCATCAGTCCGATCAGGCTTGCATCTGATCGGTCAGCCGACCGATCAGGAAATTGCCTGCACGATTCATCCTGTTTTAGTTTTCAGCTTGCTTTAATTCTCATTCCCGAATTTTGTTATTCAGTTTCAGCAAATCTCTGCAGTGATTTCAGTTCTATATTTCAATCTTGCAACTTCAATTTGATTTAGTTAAATTTTCCTAGTCGTGCAATACCTAGTTAACTCTACTTAGTCACATCAATTCCATTTCAATTGTTGTTTTCATTCTTACTTGCAAAACAAAACTCCCATTTTATCTAGAAAACCCAAAATATTTAACGACAAATAACTTTCAAGCTCAATTGAACACTCGTAACTAGTCCTGGAAAAATACGATCTGAGACCCCTATTCTACATTTCTACTTTGCTAGCAAGGGTTTTCAGCTTTATAAATTTCTAAATTTGATACCCACATTCGTGACACCTATACTGGGTAGCATCAAATTTTTGGCGTCGTTGCCGAGGAACAACTAGTTGAGTTTGTTTGATTTAGCTTGTGTGCTTATTTCATATCTTGTGATCTAGTTTACTTGTGCTTATTTTTATATCTTGTGATTCATATTATTTGCTTTATTCTTTTGTATACATTTGCTGCGATTTTTGTATTTGTGTATTACCAGATCTGCAGGTGGTATTCTTGAAAACTTTGATCCTGAAATTGAAAGAACTTTCAGAGCCAGGAGGAATCAGATCAGTGCTTCAGAGTCTATTGATATTCTTCCTACGCAGTCTATTGCTATTCATTCAGTTGATCAGATGGCAGACCACCAAAAAACTATGAAGGAATTAGCAGCACCAAATGATGTCTTTCAGTACTCCTGCATTGCATATCCAGAGCCCACTGGAGATTTTGAATTAAGATCAGGACTTATTCATCTTTTGCCCAAATTTTAAGGTCAGTTTGGGGAGGATCCCAACAGACATTTACATGAGTTTCACGTTGTCTGCTCCACCATGAAGCCTCAGGGAATTTCAAAGGAAGATATCAAGCTGAGGGCATTCCCATTTTCTCTTACTGGAGCAGCAAAGGATTGATTTTACTACCTACCTACTGGGCATGTATCTAGCTGGATTTCTATGAAGAAAGCATTCTTGGAGAAATACTTTCCAGCATTTAGAACTGCAATCATCAGGAAGAGCATATGTGGCATACAGCAAGTAGTAGGAGAAACTTTGTATGACTACTGGGAAAGGTTCAACAAACTTTATTCTAGCTGCTCACAACACCAGATTAGTGAGCAGTTACTCATTCAATATTTTTATGAGAGACTTCTTCAAATGGATTGGATCATGATAGATGCTGCAGCAGGAGGTGCCCTAGTAAACAAAACACCAGATCAAGCTAGGGAGCTAATTTCAAATATGGCAGAGAACTCACAGCAATTTGGGAGCAGTGTTTTGTCCACCAGAGGAGTTAATGAAGTTCAGATGGTATCAAATGAGCAGAAAGAAATCAAGAATTCATTGATGGAGCTCACATCCCTAGTGAAGCAAATGACTCTAAATAATGTGAGTCAAAATCAAAATTTCTCAGTACCACCACCTTCAAGCCAAGTGATGAGGTTATGCAGTATTTGTTCAAGCCAAGACCACAATTCGGATCTATGTCCTAACCTCCAACAAGATGAGACATTAGCTGTGTAACGCCCGTTTTTTTTTCATAAAGCGGCGTTACGTTAACATACTTAAGGCATGTAGACTTCATAATGCAGCGGAAACCTTTAAACTTACACCTACATGCACTTACTACCATTCCTAGCATCATAGCATGGGAACTTGGCATATTAACTTTATACTTAGCATCATATCTTACTTAGCATCATATCATATTTTAGCATCATGTCATACTTAGCATCATATCATACTTTAGCATCATGTCATAGAGTCACATTCAAGTACTTAATAGTAAAGGTAAAGTTCTATCATAAGACGAGCAACATATGGTCTCTTGGCCAAGTCACTATCACACACATGCTTTAAGGCCCTCCTGCTGCTTCCTTATTGTCCCCTTGCGTGATCTGCGGTATAACGAAAATAAGACTATAAGCACACAGACTTAGTAAGACTCTTTCCTACTCACTAAAATCATTCATCATTTAATCATGAGCACATAAGACATTAACATACTTAGTGCTTTACTTAGAACATAAACCCTTTTCATCACTTAGCATACATTTATCATGGCATGAACATAACTTAATCACATTCGTAGCATGACATAAACATAACCATCAAAACATTCATGGTATGACATAATACTTGGCATAGACATCAACATCGTAAACATTCATAGCATGGCATATACATAACCATAATCCACATAACCTCATAACCTTTCTTAGCACAAACCTACTTAAATCATGGCTTCAAAAATTGACATGGGCATAAATAAAATCATGGCATCCTAACTTAGCATAACATAATTACATCATGGCATCATAAATAAGCATAGACATAAATAAAATCATGGTATTCTAACTCAGCCTAAACATAATTAAATCATGGCATCCTAAACTAGCATGAACATAAACAAAATCATGGCATTCTAACTTAGCATAAACATAATTAAATCATGGCATCCTAAACTAGCATGAACATAAATAAAATCATGACATCCTAACTTAGCATAAACATAGATAAATCATGACATCCTAAACTAGCATGAACATAAATAAAATCATGGCATCCTAACTTAGCATAAACACAATTAAATCATGGCATCATATATTAGTATAAACATACATAAAATCATTTGCATAAACATACCTTGCATAAACTTACTTTGCATAGTATTCTTATCATAAATATAATGCATAACATGGATGGATGCATGTGGCAATTGCATATATATATATAAGATGCTTAATCTTTAAAAACATGCTTTTAAATACTTTAACATAATCATATCATTCATTGGACCCTGGCTTGTACCACATTCATTCATCATATGCGCGCATCCCTAAGTAAATACGAGGTAGCTAATCTCGACCTACTAGGGTAAGGACAGCTTCATCGGTAGTCCCGAACCGTAAGGACAGCTTCATCGGTAGTCTCGAACCGTGGACAGCTTCATCGGTAGTCCAGAACCATGGACCTTACTTAGGTCCGGTACAAGCCCATAAAATAAAATAAAATGATTTCACATGCTTCTTCATTCATAATCATTCATAGCATATTCATTCATTCATCATACTTTCATCATACTTAACATCATCGTTATGCCTTGAAGGCATGAACTTTAACTTCATTCATCATTTTCATTCTTAAACATGGCATATGTACACATCATTCATAAAGCATGGCATACATACAATTTATTCATAAACATGGCATACCTACATATCATTCATAAGACATGACATACATACATATTATTCATAAAACATGGCATACATACATATCATTCATAGATCATGGCACATGTCTTAAACATTTATGACCTAATCATATAATTCATGACATATAAACTAATGGTTTGGTTAACATAAAAATTCTTCCATCTTACTTAAACATACCTCTTAGTAACCTATACACAAGCATCTTGGTAGGTTTAACCCAACCCTAGCCCTAGGGTATGTCCTTGGCCAAAAGTCCCCAAGGAACCCTAGGTTCAAGAAACTTCACATAACTTTCCAACAACATCTCATACATACATACTAGGCCATAGGAAACATTTGATCTCATTCTTAAGGCCAACCCTAATCCTTTATCCCTAATCTTGCTCTTGGCCGAAACTTCAAGGCCATGGGGCCATGAAGAAATTCCATTAAAACCCCAAATCAATTGCTTAAACACCAATCATACCTTACCATAGGGCCATTGGGGCTCTTACTTGAAATAAGTCCTAACTTTCCACCCTTTTAGGGTACTTGGCCGAAACCTATAGGGTCTCTAGGCCATGTGAGACATTCACATAAACACCCTCCATCTCCCTTATATCATGATAAAACATAAAACATATACTTGAGGTTTTGAACCCAACCCTACACATGGGTCCTTGATGTTGGCCGAAACCCTAGGGTATTCTAGGGTACCCCAAAAATTCTCAAAAATTATATTTAATCTCTAAACATCATGAGAGCATATTAGACAACATTATAAAGATTTTTAGCATAATTATAGACCTAAAAATCCTTGTGGCCGAAACCCATAAACCTAGGGTTCTTGGTTTTCTTTCCTTTCAACATCAAATCCAAAAACCAACCAATATATCATGCTAAAAATCATGGAAATCATAAGGAACTATTATACCACAGGTGAGGGAGTCTTACCTTGGTTGATCTTGATTATAAACCTTAGATTTGAGAGAAGGATGGAAATCTTGTTGCCTCTTGACCACCCTTAGCCCTTGTACTCTTGTGAAGACCTTAGATCTTGGAGATGGAGCCTTGGTGGAAGTTTTTCCAAGGGAGAACTCCTCCTTGGGGTTTCGGCTAGAATGAGGAGGGAGGAGGGGAGCAAATGCAATTGATGGAAGGAAGAAAGAAACTCCCAAACCCCCCTCTTTATCACCCATTAAGGAGGTAAATGAAGAGTCTCTCCATGACCCTTCATCTTCTTCTAAGCCTTAATCAATCTCCATTTCATTCCCTTATAACATTCCCTTTCTAGATGAGTTGGTTAAAGCATACATGGTTGTACAAGAGGTCCAAGGTTCAATCCTTGGCCTATGCACCTTATTTTTATTTTATTTTTCCTTTTTATTTTCTATTATTTTTGAAAATCCTTTAAAAATTCCCCCATAATTATGTAAATATTTCTCATTAAAACCCCTTTGTATTTATACTAATTTTCACCTAAAATCCACCAATAATTATGGTACTAAAAAGCCCATATAAGGCCCATTAGTGCCCTTTTTCCCAATTTAAATGAGAAAACATGAATTTTCTAGGCCAAAGTTCGTATTAATATTTCTAGGTTCCTCAGAAAATTATCTAGACATGTTTAATATTTTAAGAAAATATTAAGAGAATTTTCTGGGTCGTTACAAGCTGCATTGACTAGGGGACAATTCCAAGCCAAAAACAACCCCTATTCATCTACTTATAATCCGGGTTGGAGGGATCATCCAAACTTGAAGTATGGTAATTCTTTTTATCAGCAAAACCCGTCACAACCGCAATATCAGCAGCCCCAACAGAATTTCCAGCAAGTTCAACAAGGACAACAATAATTTCAACCATTTCAACAACCTTTCCAACAATTTCAGCAACTCTATCAAGGAAATCAGCAACCTTTTCAAGTGAATCAGCAAGGGTTTCATGGAAGTTCGAATTTTCAGCAACAAAATCAGTTTTCACAGCAAGGTTATCAGCCATTCAACCCAAATTTTCAGCCCTCCAATCAGAATTTCCAGCCCACACAATTTTAGCCCTCTCAACCACAATTTCAATCTCAACCTCAGAATTTTCAGAGTTACAATTCTCAACCATTTCAACCAAGTTCTCAGCAAAACTTTCAGCAATTTTCTCATCCATTTCAACCCTACAATCTGCCCCAACAACCCTACTTTCAAGGATCACAACAAGTTTAACAATTTCAACCACCTCAATCATCATTTCAAGACCAATCAAAGCCTCATGCTAACCAAGGGGCTATGGAGGCTCTAGTGGGGGAAATGTGCAATAACAAAGGATAGAGGAGATGCTCCAACAACTTTTGCAACAACAAAGAAATGATCCCACTATCCAAAACCCTAAGAGGCAAATCGGACAATTGGCTAGTGGGATGAATCAAATTCAAGCTCAAGGATCAAGCCAACTACCTTCTCAAGCTACTCCAAACCCAAAGGGGAACGTTAGTGCTATTACTTTAAGGAGTGGGAAGGTGGCTTCAACTCCAAATGGTCCATGAGCTGAATTTTCTGAAAACAGGACAGCAACTTCATTTTCAGCCCCAAACAGCCCTGAAATCACTTCAAATTCAGTTGGTTCCAACCCTAGTCCGAGCCTAACTCCCTCATCAAGTAATCTTGAAATTTTGGTGGAAAATGGAGGAGAAATCAGTGGCAAAGATGGGTTTACAGCAGCTACCTTAGTGGAGAAATCAGTCCCAATTTCAGCCCCTCAACTTTAGGCTCAAGAGGAGGATTTGAGAGTTCCTTTGTCATTCCCTCAGCACAAAACCCAAGCTAAGAAGCAAGTGGAAGAGGAGAAAGCTAAGGAATACAATGAGCTAGTAAAATTGTTTAGTAAAGTGGAGATCAATGTACCCTTGTTGACAATGATAAAACAGATTCCTAAGTATGCCAAGTTCCTGAAAGATTTATGTGTTCATAAGAAAAAGCTTAAGGAGAATGAGTTGGTCAGCTTGAGGAAAAATATTTCAGCACTTATTCATGTCATTCCTTAGAAGTGTGAAGACCCTGGAGTTTTTACTGTATCTTGTGAGATAGGGAGGACCATGTTCCATGATGCTATACTGGATTTAGGAGCCTCCATTAATGTGATGCCCAGATCAGTCTTCCAGATGCTTGGCACAGGCCCTCTACAGCCTACTGGTGTGGTGACTCAGTTAGCAGACCGGAGCCAGACCCACCCAGCCGGTATAATTGAAGATGTATTGGTAAAGGTAAAGAAGCTGATATTTCCTGCAGATTTTTACATTTTGGATATGGAGGGAGATTATCTTGCACACAGATCTCCACTCATTTTAGGAAGGTCATTTCTGAAGACTACGAGAACAANAGGCAAAAGTCCAACCAAAGGAACGGTTGACATTAGGTAAACTCTCCCGAGAGGAGTAGGTGAGGACGCATTCCCCGTCGAGGGAACAGTAGGCGTCGGTTCGACCTAGGACTGCATTTTGGAGACCAAAGTCAGAACCAAGACAGCTAAGGCTGTATAAACAAATACTTTATTGCTTTATTGTGTTTTGGACTAACCCTGGATGCAGGACCAAAGGAAGGAGTGTCTGCAGCTCAGATAGCCTCAAAGGAATGAGGTGGTAGCTGAGTAGGGCACCCGGAGTGTCCCGGGCGCCCCCAAGGGCCATACAAAACAAGTAAAGAGAAAAGAAAATAAGAAAAAGGAGTTCGAATAAATGCTGGGCCGGGCTGTCCCGGGCGCCCCCATGCGCACCCGCGAACCCGAACCCCTCGAAGCCAAGGAGATAGGACCTTGACCCGGTCAATCCGGGCGCCCCGAGCGCTCCGGGCGCCCCGAGCGCTCCGGGCGCCCCGGTCAAAGCGGATCCAGAGGATCAAACGCGACCGAGACTTTGGCGGATCAAAGGCCACGTGGGGGCGCCCCCGACGTCCCGGGCGCCCCCAGGCCCTATATAAAGGGCCTTCGACCAAGGCTTCAGGACAACCGTTCTCTCAACGCCTCAAAGCTCTTCTACGCTCGTGCCTTGCTCCGGAAACACTCCAACTCGAGCCGACGACGTCCCGCTGCCCCGAAAAAGTCAATCCACTCCGGACGTTGGTAACGAAGAACGAAATGTTAATATTATTATTTTATTGCACGTATCTGTAATCAAATATTGTAAACTATTTTGCGCGTATATAGAATTGCCCAAAGTAAACGGTCAACGACCGTGGGCCTTGGAGTAGGAGTCGACACAGGCTCCGAACCAAGTAAATCGATTGTGTCTGTGTGCTGCTTTTAAATTTCCGCTGTGCAACTGCTCTTTACGAAAATATGAACGATTTCCGATATTCACCCCCCCCCTCTATCGTTTTCTCGATCCAACATAACATACTTAGGGCATGTAGACATCCTAATGCAGCGGAAACCTTTAACTTACACCTACATGCACTTACTACCATTCCTAACATTATAACATGGGAACTTAGCATATTAACTTTATACTTAGCATCATATCATGTCATACTTAGCATCATGTCATACTTAGCATCATGTCATAGAGTCACATTCATGCACATACTAGTAAAGGTAAGGTTCTATCATAAGATGAGCAAACATATTGTTTCTTGGCCAAGTCACTATCACACACATGCTGCAATGCCCTCCTGCTGCTTCCTTACTGTCCCCTTGCGTGATCTGCGGTATAAGGAAATAAGACTATAAGCACACAGGCTTAGTAAGACTCTTTCCTACTCACTAAAACCATCCATCACTTAATCATGAGCATATGAAACATTAACATACTTAGTGCTTTACTTAGAACATAAGCCTTATCATCACTTAGCATACATTCGACATGTCATGGACATGGCTTAATCACATTCGTAGCATGACATAAAACATAACCATAAAAACATTCATGGCATGGCATAATACTTGGCATAGACATAAACATCGTAAACATTCATAGCATGGCATAATACTTGGCATAGACATAAACATCGTAAACATTCATAGCATGACATAATACTTGGCATAGACATAACATAATAAACATAACCTCACAAACATTCTTAGCATGAACCTAAATAAAATTATGGCGTTCTAACTTAGCACAAACCTAATTAAATCATGGCCTCAAAAATTAGCATGGGCATAAATAAAATCATGGCATCCTAACTTAGCATAACCTAATTAAATCATGGCATCATAAATTAGTATGGACATAAATAAAATCATCGCATCCTAACTTAGCATAAACACAATTAAATCATGGCATCCTAAACTAGCATAAACATAAATAAAATCATGGCATCCTATCTTAGCATAACATAATTAAATCATGGCATCCTAACTAGCATAAAATCATGGCATTCTAACTTAGCATAAACATAAATAAAATCATGACATTCTAACTTAGCATAAACATAATTAAATCATGGCATCCTAAACTAGCATAAAATCATGGCATAAACATACCTTCATAAACTTACTTTGAATAATATTCTTATCATAAGTATAATGCATAAAATGGATGGATGCATGTGGCAATTGCATATATATATAAGGATGCTTAATCTTGAAAAACATGCTTTTAAATACTTTAACATAATCATAACATTCATTGGGCCCTGGCTTGTACCATATTCATTTATCATATGCGCGCATCCCTAAGTAAATACGAGGTAGCTAATCTCGACCTACTAGGGTAAGGACAGCTTCATCGGTAGTCCTGAACCGTAAGGACAGCTTCATCGGTAGTCCCGAACCGTGGACAGCTTCATCGGTAGTCCAGAACTGTGGACCTTACTTAGGTCCGGTACAAGCCCATAAAATAAAATAAAATGCTTTCACATGCTTCTTCATTCATAATCATTCATAGCATATTCATTCATTCACCATACTTTCATCATACTTAACATCATCGTTATGCCTTGAAGGCATGAACTTTAACTTCATTCATCATTTTCATTCTTAAACATGGCATATGTACACATCATTCATAAAGCATGACATACATACAATTTATTCATAAACATGGCATACCTACATATCATTCATAAGACATGGCATACATACATACTATTCATAAAACATGACATACATACATATCATTCATAGATCATGGCACATGTCTTAAACATTTATGACCTAATCATATAATTCATGACATATAAACTAATGGTTTGGTTAACATAAAAATTCTTCCATCTTACTTAAACATACCTCTTAGTAACCTATACACAAGCATCTTGGTAGGTTTAACCCAACCCTAGCCCTAGGTTATGACCTTGGCCGAAAGACCCCAAGGAACCCTAGGTCCATGATCCTTCACATAACTTCCCAAACAACATCTCATACACATATACTAGGTCATAGGAACCCTTTGATTCCATACTTAAGGCCAACCCTAATCCTTTAGCCCTAATCTTACTCTTGGCCGAAACATCAAGGCCATGGGGGTATGGAAAAATTCCATTAAAAACCCCAAATCAATTGTTAAATACCAACCATACCTTACCATAGGGCCATTGGGGCCCTTACTTGAAATAAGTCCTAACTTTCCACCCTAGTAGGGTACTTGGCTGAAACCTATAGGGTCTCTAGGCCATGTGAAACATTCACATAAACACCCTCCATCTCCCTTATATCATGTTAATACATAAAACACATACTTGAGGTTTTAGACCCAACCCTACCCATGGGGTCTTGTTGTTGGCCGAAACCCTAGGGTATCCTAGGGTACCCCAAAAATTCTCAAAAATTATATTTAATCACTAAACATCATAAGAGTACATTAAACAACATTATCAAGATTTTTAGCATCATCATGGACCCTAAAACCTAGTGGCCGAAACCCATAGGGTCTCTAGGGTGCTTGGTTTTGTTTCTTTCAACATCAAGTCCCAAAAATCAACCAATAAATCATGCTAAAACATAAGGAACTATTATACCACAGGTGAGGGAGTCTTACCTTTGTTGATCTTGATTTTTAAACCTTAAGAGAGAAGAAGATTGCAAATTCTTTGAACACTTGAACTCCCTTGTTATCCTTGGAAAATCCTTAGATCTTGGTGATGAGACCTTTTTGTGGAGCTTTTCCAAGGGAGAATCACCCTTGTGGTGTTCGGCTAGGATGAGGGAGGAGGGAGGAAGAAAATGCAATTGATGGAAGGAAGAAGTAACTCCCAAACCCACCTCTTTATAACTCATCAAGTAGGCAAATGAAGAGTCTCTTCATGACCCTTCATCTTCTTCTAAGTCTTAACCTATATCCACTTCATTTTCTCATAGAAATCCCTTGCTAGGTGAGTTGGTTAAAGCATACATGGTTGTACAAGAGGTCCAAGGTTCAATCCTTGGTCCATGCACTAATTTTTTTCCATTTTATTTTTATTTATTTTTCTATAAATTTCAAAAATTCCTTAAAAATTCCCCCATAATTATGTAAATATTTCTCATTAAAACCCCTTTATATTTATACTAATTTTCACCTAAAATCCACCAATAATTATGGTACTAAAAAGCCCATATAAGACCCATTAGTGCCCTTTTTCCCAATTTAAATGAGAAAACATGGATTTTCTAGGCCAAAGTCCGCATTAATATTTCTAGGTCCCTTGGAAAATTATCTAGACATGCTTAATATTTTAAGAAAATATTAAGAGAATTTTCTGGGTCGTTACATAGTAAGCTTGTTAGATCAAAACCTCACCTTAACTTCTGAACCCTTTACCATTATCAAAACACAGGTTTGACTTAGATGCTTCCTGCACCAACAATCTCCCCCTTTTTGATTTATGACAACATGGTTCAAAAAGTTATGTAAAAAATCTTACAAGCAAAGAATTTGAAAAAAAAATCAGTATTCTCCCCCTGAAACTAATATTCTCCCCCTGAGTTTTTCAAAGATATGTATGGTTTGTAAAACCTTCTAAGTTCATTTAGACCACGTGCTGAGGAAAATTATTTTCAAGCTTTCTATACTTAGAACATTTTCTTACTTAGAAAAATTTCCAGAAAGGTTTTTGCATGGTTTTCATACTTAGAAGATTTCAAAAGGTTTTTCGCACTTAGAAAATTTTCAAAAGGTTTTCACACTTAGAAAATTTCAAAAGGTTTTCCATTCTTAGAAAATTTCAAAAAGTTTTTCTACTTAGAAAATTTCAAAAAGGTTTTCACACTTGAAAAAAAACTTAGTTTTTGAAATGCTTTAGATTTGAAAACCCTTTTTAATCATTTTCGTTATTTATTTTACTTTTTGAAAAGGAGATAATAGTTTTGAAAAAAATTAAAAAAATTTCTCCTTTCCTCTCTCTCCCCCTTTGCCATATATAAAAAAAACTAATTATAGCAGGTAGATTAGAGCCAAAAAAATGATGTTCTATATTGAACCAACTCTAATAAGCATAACTTGGACCAAACCAAATTAAACCATTCTTGTTCGGGTCCTGTCTAACCCAATTAGCTACTTACTAACTGTTATACACAGTAGCTTTTGCTAGGGTTAGTCAAGTTAAGTGATCCGATCAAGTTAGATTTTCTAAGCTTGACACTAAACCTGATTGCTATTCAATTTGTATTTATTGCCCCAATTACTGCTATTGCACTGACTTAAAGCATCTTGAATTAAGGCATAGACCTAAGCATCTCAACCCAGTCTAGGTTATCAATCAAAAGTATCCTAAGGTGCTTGTGAGATGCTGGCTTCTAGATCTATAGGTGCATGTAGTTCTAGGGTTATGGCCTAAGCTAAGTCCATCTGCGAAAAAGTACTAGTTTTGAAGGGGGGTAGTTTTTTGAAAAAAACTAAGTCGAAGAAATCATTTTAAATTTCAAAAAAACTTGGAAAACAAGAAATGATTTTTTGAAAATAAATTTTGAAATTTTTTTTAAGGAATTCAAATTCTAGTAGAAATTAAGGAAAAATTTTGAAAGGCATAGCATAGTCCTATTCTACTAAGCATATGATTCAGTGTATCATTTAGCAGTCAAAATAACTGGTAAAAAGTAGATAATTCATCAGGTAAATAACTAGCAAGTAGATATGATAAGTGCATAAAAGTCATCTGGTCGAAGTAACGACCAACATAGTCAAACATGAGTCAACCCAACTAGGTAGGGATAGGCAAGTGGTCAATAGTACAATAAGACAGCTGAAAAACATCTCGAGTCTACGTGGAAGGGCCCGAAGGAAAGAATGGACCGGGTTGCCATGACTGGAACCTGGACATCATCTCATCATGTCGGGCTTGACTTGCCTCATGTTCAGCTCGGAGGACGTCCATGTATTCGGTGTAACAAGTCTTGTTTGCCTGGCGATCGGCTCGAATAGAGTCCATGTACTCGTTATGGTAGGCCAGGTTTACTTCGTGTTCGCGATGAAGTAGGTCCACAAACTCGGCGTGACGGGCCTCCATCTCCTCTCGGAGGGTGTGGATCTCCATCCGAAGTGATGACAGGGCCTGGTCGGTGGTCGGTGGTGGAGGATTGTCCAAGTGCTCATTGATCTCAGCAGTGAGATCGGCGACGTCGACCTCTACCTCCTCATCTAAGATAATCTGGGCTCCGGACCTCTGGCGTCTCCATGAAAGTACACCGGTGGTCGAAATGTCTATACCCACTAGCGAAAAGTACCTAGCCCCGATCTCGTCAAACTCGGTCATTGGGGTGACCTCCCCAATGGTGATGTCGCGACCGTAGTGGTGAAGGAGGGAAGTAATAATATGACAGTAGGGGGTACGCACCCGACCCTGAGTCGTAATGTTGGATGCGTAGATAATAGTCTGGAACATGTGCAGATCGATATCTATGTCCAGATGATGGATCATAGCGTACAGAAGAAAGGTATGGAAGGGTCGCATGGTCGTGACATCTCGGGTAGTCAAGGGGAGAATACACCATACCAGAACTCTGTAGAGAGCATAGTCCTAGACCCGGAGATCTACGGACTGAAACCGTTGCACCAACGGGTTTCACACATCTCTATAAAAGTAGGAGTATAGAGTGTCCAAGTCAATGTGTGAATAGGGAGGAGCAAAGGGAGGATCTCTTGGAGGGTAACAGCAAAATGCGGACTGGGAAGGTCGCAGTCCAAGAAACCTAGTAAGTAAGGCAGGTGAGATAGTCAGAGGCATCCCTTGTACAGTGGAGGAGTAGCAAAGGTCATCTTGTTTGACCAGGTTGTTGTAAAAATTCTGCACACAGGGTCGAGTTCACTGGATGGGTGCAGAATACAAGTTGGCCAAGTTGATAGAAGTTAATGGCATCCATAGCCAGTGGACAGGACTAGGTAAAGAATTGTCTGTTTAGAAAACTAGTCTTAATGGGTTTGTAGGTAGTTTGAACAAATTTATTAAACAATTCTAAGTTTGGGAACCTAGGGTCTGGGCTAGGTCCAACCCCGGGGTTCGGTTGGGTAATGCGACGTTTTCTAGACAAAACAAAAAAAAATTATGCATTTAAGAAGCGAAATAATCGAAAGATTTATTATAAATGCATAATCAAAATGGTACCGGGGAGGCATAGTTGAAGAAGGGCGTTCGAGGGCACGAGAAGGTCTTCCGGGCGCCTTGGGGGGAAGAGAAGTGAAGGAGGAATTCGGTTTTGTTGTGGGAAATGAAGAGGAGGTGATGGTCTTATATAGACCTCATACGGGCCCCTAGGAGGACTCAGGCGCCTGGGTTGATGGGGGTGCCCGTATGGTCCCGGGCGCCTGGATCAGGCCTGTCAGCAGCCTTTACTTTTGCAGATCTGACTGCCCTGGGTGGAGATAAAGGCTTCAGGCGCCCATGAGGACCCAGGCACCCGAGTTGACCTTTACTTGACCATTGACCAGTTTGATCAGTTTGACCGTTGACCAAAGTTGAGTATGTTGACTAGGTTTGACTCAATTGACTGTGTTTGACTAATCAATAATTAAATCAAACAAGCCCTAGATTCCATTTAGTATGAGTTTATTTGTGACATGAAATTCAAAATATTAGATCCTAGATATCTCACCCAGTTCTATGTGATCAATCATGTTAATCTTATGGGTTTTGTGAGACAGGTTTTAACAAAAATCAAGATTTTAATTTGAAAAGCATGGTTACATAAATTAATTTTGAAAATTCTTATAAAGTTTAAATTTATTTTCGAAAGATTGTGTTGAATTTAAGATTAATTAAAATTTGTGTTAGATTCAAATTTAACAAGTAGTAAAGTGAATTTGATTTTCAATAATTGGCTTCCAGATCTTGGCGAGGCACTAGGCCTTCTTTGGCCATAGCCTTATTGGATCATCAACCCTTTCCTTGACAAAGCCTTTTATTGAAAATTCATCTTTAAGTTACTTCTTGAAAGATTTTGGTCTAACTAGTTTGAGTCTTGGATCGGTAGCTTCGGCTAGTTCCACCAGACTAAACAGACCAAGTAGAATATACTTGACCTTATTAGAGGGGCTTCCCTAACGTACTATCATCTCACCTCCACCCAATACTAGGTTTTCAAATTTCAACTAAATCATTTTGTCCTTAGTCTAACCAGTCCTAAATTTAAGCATGATGATTTACAGAAGAAAATAAACAAGCAAGCATATAGTAAAGAAACATTGCAAAATGAATTATCTAATTATGAAATTTGTTTTTATATTGGCTCCCCATGGACTATAGCCTCGATAATGGTTAGGCAAGATGTGAATCTTGTCCTTGGGGATCCAATACTGGTTTGGTCCAGCTTGTTTGTTCAAACAGAGCTTAGGGACCCATGCTTGGACTTAGGTTCTGTTAGAGTTTACAAGGGTACAAACTTAGTCCCATATCGAAAACACATGGAAAGATCATAGGTTTATAAGAATAATGATATCTCCATTGGCATGAGGCCTTTTGGGAGAGCCTAAGAGCAAAACCATGAGGGCTTAGGCCCAAAGTGGACAATATCATGTCATTGTGGAGATATCTAATTTCTTTTGGTCCTAACAAGTGGTATCAGAGCCAGGTTGCTCTTCATGATCCAGATCTAACCATGTGCGTTAAGCCTTAAATAAAGGATGTTTGGGCTCCCGTGTCTTGATCAAGAGGACTAGTTCTAATTTCGGCTAGGTGGTGAAGTCCTAGTAGGTCAGGTGGACCGAGAAGCAGAAAGTCCTAGTGGATCAGACATCAAAACGGGAAGGGTTTCCGCTTGTGGTGGGGGCATGTGATCCTTTGTTTAAGGGGGGATTGTTAGAGTTTGCAAGGGTGCAAACATAGTCCCACATCGAAAACACATGGAAAGATCATAGGTTTATATGGAATAATGATATCTCCATTGGCATGAGGCCTTTTGGGAGAGCCCAAGAGCAAAACCATGCGGGCTTAGGCCCAAAGTGGACAATATCATGCCATTGTAGAGATATCTAATTCCTTTTGGTTCTAATAGGTTCTAGGTTGGTTCAATATAGCATAATAAGAATGTTTCCTAGACTTGGTTTGATACCCTAATCCAGATCAGTTAAGAAAGGACATCTACTTTCCAAGGATCATGTCAAGACCCTTGGAACCCGAAGTGAATCGTTCTTAAGCCACTCTGAGCTCCTTGACTTGAGTTTCAAGGAGAAATTCTCTTCCTCAAGCTTTTGAACTTGAGTTGAGCTTCCTTCTTGAACTTTCTCGGTCAAGGACCTCGAGTCGGCTTCCTCTTTCAGGAGTTTTACTTCCTGTCGGAGGGACTCGACCCGGATTTTGGCTTTCCCAAGTTACGAGATAAATAAGAAATTAATTTTGAATGTTCGTATTCTAAGTAACCTCTTACCGTTATTTGCCCATTTTCTAAAATTGTAAGTCTTCCGTCGTCTAGCTCCGATTCCGATCCAGTGTTGACGTCTTCTGAAGCGGTTAGAGCGAAAAGGTTCGCGTGCGGGACATCTTCTTCTTCCTCGGAAGATGATTTATCCCAAGTAGCTTAGAGAGCCTTCTTCCTTCGTGCCTTTTTTCCTTCCTTCAGATTGGGGCACTCTGACTTGTAATGTCCCTTTTTGTTGCATTCATAGCAGGTGACATTAGTCTTGCATTTTGAGGTGGTTGAGGGTTCAGTTGGATCATCCTTTCTTCGGCTCGCTTTCTTTTTATTTATTTGGTGCTTCAGCTCCTTGTAGTAGTCCCGAGCTATCCGAACCAACTTGGGTTGATCCCCTTCACTGTCTTCTGAATCTTAGTCTGAGTCAGACTCGGGTGCTAGTAGAGGCTTCTTCTTGGGTGCTTTTCCTTGAGGTTTTCCTGTAATGAAGGAAATACTTGCCTCAATCAAAGTGGAGTTAGTCTGTTCATGCAGTTCTAATTCAAAGAAAAGTTCATCTAGTTTAATTTTGGAGAGATCCCTGGAAACCTTATAGGCATCTACCATGGATGCCCACAGTGTGTTCCTTGGGAACACGTTTAGGGTATACCTGATTAGGTCACGATTCTCGACCTTGTGACCTATCGTATGCAGCCCATTCATCAACTCCAGGATTCTGGCGTGGAGTTGTGCTGCTGATTCTCCATCGTTCATCTTCATCGTGTCGAGTTTGTTCAACAACAGATCTCTGTTGCTGATTCTGGTGTCGGAGGTGCCTCCGTGCAGCTAAATCAGCTTGTTCCAAAGCTCTTTGGCACTGTTGAAGGGTCCTACCCAGTTCAGCTCCACTTTGGTCAATCCGTATTGCACAGTCTGGGTTGCCTTTGCATCAGCCTTGATCTTCTTCTTCAACGAGGTGTCACATTCAGAATAGTGTTGTGCCACTCCTTCAGTATTCTTGGGAATCTCCAGCCCAGATTGGATGATTATCCACATGTCCACCAATGTTTTCAGGTGGACTTCCTGTTGGATCGAGAGAAACGATAGAGGGGGGGTGAATATCGTAAAACGTTCGGATTAATAAGTTAGAGAAATTACGCAGCGGAAATTTAAATCAAACACGCAAACACCAAGTTTTTTAATTGGTTCGGAGTCGCGGTCGGCTCCTACTCCAAGGCCCACGGTCGTTGACCGTTTACTATGGGCAATTCTATATGTGCGCAAAATAGTTACAGAGAGATATTACAAAAGTAGTATAGTAAACTTAAAAATAGCTCTTCGTTAGCGACGTCCGGTGTAGATTGTATTTTCGGAGAAGAGGGACATCATCGGTGCTTATATCTCGAGTTGGGAGGTTTCCGGAGCAGAGCGCGGGAGTAGAAGAGCGTAGGAGCGTTGGAAGAATTGTTGTTCGAAGCCTTGGGGTTGAGGGCCTATTTATAGCCCCTGGGGCGCCCGGAATGTCGGAGGCACCACCCCACGTGTTGGCCGATCTGATTTGCACTCGGTCAGCTCTGATCCCTTCAAACTCGGGATCAGATCATGACTGGGGCGCCCGGGACGCTGGGGGCGCCCGGGTTGACCGGGTCTTCTCTTATCCGTTGGCTTCGCTGGGTTCTGCTTCTTTAGCTTCAACTGGGGGCGCCCGGACCATCCAGGGCGCCCGGGAGCAGCGGGGGCGCCCTGCCCATGAGCTGCAGAAGCAGTTCCATTACTTCAACTGTTTGTGTTCACCTTGGGGGCGCCCGGGACACTCCGGGCGCCCTACTCAGCATCAGCCTCACTCCTTTGAGGCTCTCTGAGCTGCAGACACTCGTTCCTTCGGTCCTGCATCCAGGGTTAGTCCAAAACAACACATACCAGTAATATATTAATTTTATACAGCCTTAGCTGTCTTGGTTCTAACATTGGGTCTCCAAAATGAAGCCCTAGGTCGAACTGACGCCTACTGTTCCCTCGACGGGGAACGCGTCCTCACCTACTCCTCTCAGAAGAATTTACCTTATGCCAACCGGCTCCTCCGGTGGGACTTTTGCCCAGCAGTCCTTCGCCAGGTGCCTAGCTGTCCTTCGCCAGGTCTTCAGTACCAAGCTGTCCTTCGCCTGGTGCCTAGCAGTCCTTCGCTAGGTCATTGTATCCTGGCATTCCTTCGCCAGGTCCCTAGCTGTCCTTCGCCTGGTCTTCGTATCCTGGCATTCCTTCGCCAGGTGCCTAGCAGTCCTTCGCTAGGGCTTTGTATCCTAGCAGTCCTTCGCCAGGTGCCTAGCAGCCCTTCGCTAGGACTTTGTTTCCTGGCAGTCCTTCGCCAGGTGCCTAGCAGCCCTTCGCTAGGACTTTGTTTCCTGGCAGTCCTTCGCCAGGTGCCTAGCAGCCCTTCGCTAGGACTTTGTCTCTGCACACTTGAGTAACTTTATTAGATCACAAATAACACATAACTTTGAATCCTTTGCCAATATCAACACAAGGTTCGATATGGTGCTTCCTGCACCAACACTTCCATCCTGCTTTTTCAGTAGGAGAAATCTTCTCCACTGAAAAGAGGTGGTCTGGCTGTGCTGAATCCCTCTTCCATGGCCATTAATATTTTCTTAAAAAATTGACAAAAAAACTTGTTCGAAGACGAGTCTTGGATTAGTAGTGTGGAAGAAATTAATAGCAACAAAAAAAATCGAGTGGTGTTGCACCAACCTTGATTAACGAGAAAGATTCGAGAAAAAAATTAAAGAATTCGTATATCCGAAAAAAACTTCCTAACTGGTGGTAGCACCAAGTTTGAGCCACCCGCTCTGATACCACTTGTTGGATCGGAGAAAATCGATAGAGAGGGGGGGTGATTATTGATGTAGAATTTTTTCGGAAAATAGAGCAATTACGCAACGGAAATTAAACAAAACAATCGCAAACACAAGTTGGTTTTACTTGGTTCGGAGTCGCGGTCATCTCCTACTCCAAGGCCCACGGTCCTTGACTGTTTACTTTGGGCAATTCTATATTCAGAAAAATCTTTTTACAATTTCAAGTACATATATAGAATTGGAATTAAAATTGCAACACTTTTTGTAAATTAAATTTAGCGACGCCCGAGGTGGATCGAATTTCGGAGCAGGGGGTTCATCGTCGGTGCTGGAATCTCGAAGTTGAAGCTTGTCGGAGTGTAGCGCTTGTACGAAAGTGTTTGAAGCGATGTAAGCGAAGTTGTTTGAAGCCTTGGGGGTGAACCCCCTTTTATAGCAGCCATAGGGGCGCGTGGGTCGATGGGGGTGCCTGACACGTGCCTTCTTCTACGAGATCTCCTATCCGCAGGCTCGGTCAGCGCTTATCACCTTCACTGGAGCGCCTGGGCTCATGGGGGCGCCTGTATCATCTCGGACTCCTGAGCTGACGTGGTCTAGAGGCTTCGTGGCAGTTTGCTTCGTTTGTTCTGGTTTGGCCTTGACCTGGGGCGCCCGTATCCATACAGGCGCCAAGACCAGTGAGGCGCCTCACTCCATTGAGGCGCCTCAGCTGCAGAAACTCGTTCCTTCATTCCCTGCAACTAAGGTTAGTTCCAAAACACACCAAGCAAAAATATTAGACATTATTTACAGCCTTAGCTATCTTGGTTCTTACTTTGGGTCTCCCAAATGGAACCCTAGGTCGAACCGACGCCTAGTGTTCCCTCGCCCGGGGAACGCGTCCTCACCTACTCCTCTTAGGAGAGTTTACCTTTTGTCAACCGGCTCCTCTGATTGGACTTTTGCCCAATCCTCCCGATCAGGTCTTCGTGCCCAGTCCGCGACCAGGACTTCTTGCCCAACTTCGAGTAAGGTCTTCGGTGCCCAGCCCTTTGCCAGGACTTCTTGTTTAGGGCTTCTTTGCCCAACTTCCGGTCAGGTCTTCTTGCTCAGTCCTTGACCAGGACTTCTTGCCTAGTGTTCCTAGGACTTTCCTGCACACTTAGTAAGCTTGTTAGATCAAAACCACACCTTAACTTCTGAACCCTTTGTCATTATCAAAACACAGGTTTGTCTTAGGTGCTTCCTGCACCAACACTATTCACAAAGTTTAACTTTTCAAAAAAATTATCTAAATTATCTACATTGTGAAGGATCGATTTAGGCGTGCAGAGGGGGGGGGGGTGAATGCACTTTTTCGTCGATGGATCGCTACAAAGCTGTTAGCGCAGCAGAAATAATATGTAAAAGAATTAGAAACAATGCTAACACTTATCAGTTACTTGGTATCCACCCAGATGGGTGACTAGTCCAAGGATCCATGCCGCGAGCACCACTTTTAACTATCGAAAAGTCTCCTTGAGGTGGAGAAACCTTTACAGCAAGATCTTCCTCTTTACAGATGCAGAAATATGATAGAGGAAGCAAAAAATCACTCTACAATTTGGCAGCACTTCGTTACTGTACGGAACCGTACGTGCACGTATAACGAGGAACTCCTTTTATAGGTGAAAAGGATAGACTCACAGTCTGTCCAGCCCCGCACCAGTCGACTGCCCCGAGGGCAGTCGACTGGCCCAGCAAAAAATGCTGGCCAACGGCTAGCAAACAGCTAGCCAATGGCTAGTTTTGGGGTATACCAGTCGACTGCCCCAAGGCCAGTCGACTGGTCCGAAGCTGCGAACTTTCTGTGGGGTTTGGCAGTCGACTACCTCTGGGCCAGTCGACTGCCCTGCCTCCCAGCTCAGCTCCAGCCACTCCGGACCTTTTCCTTCACGTGTGGCTTCAGGTCTGCTCCCTTGGTTCGCCCCTTTATGTCCTCTTCCTCTGGCTATCGTCCCTCGGATGCGCGCGCAAGCCTTCCCTTGGCTTGCCTCCATGCCACCCTTCACATGTGCCCTTGAAGTCTACTTCCCGGCTTGCCCTTGGATCTCTCCTCCCTCAGCCCTCGTCCCTCGGATATGTCCACCAAGTGTGATTCTCCAAGTCTTGCAAACTCAATCACACATATCAAATACAATATAACAATCTAACTTTAAACCTATTTGCCCACACATCAAAATCATGATCTTCCAATCATTTAAGGGCTAATTGCCTCAACAATCTCCCCCTTTTTGATGCGTGGCAATATGTTTAATTTAGAGATAAATAGCAGTAGCAAAAACAACAACAATAGATAACAATTAAAAAAGCATAAGACATAGTAACCCTAAGAGGAAACCTCCCCCTTAATCTATGTCTTCTCCCCATTTTCAATTCTAATCTAAATCCAAGTTAAGTTTCCACTTAACAACAGCAATGTTAAAATATAAGATATATCAGAGCCTAAGAGGTACCTCCCCCTTAATTCATGTCTTCTACATTTTGACATTCAAATTCTAAGTTAGAAAGACACCTTAAATTATCCATTCCAAGTTAAAATTCTAACTTAACTCTCATCTAGTTTGTTCCTAAAGACCCATCTAGTGGTTACAATAGTGCAATCATTGGGCCTAGGAACTAACTCCCAAACTTCACTCCTCTCAAATTGATTTAGTTCTTCTTGATTAGCTAAAACCCAATCAACATCTCCCAATGCTTCATCAATGGACTTGGTTCTAATTGGGAAATTAGAGCTATTTGACTAGTTTAGTCCCTAAAGTATGATCTAGTCCTTACTCCTTGAGTGACATCACCCACAATTTGGTCAATAGGGTGATCATGGTGATGTCTCAAGGGTCTAGAGGTTGTAGGTTCATTTACTCCTTCTTCCTCATCCTCCTGGGTACTTCTTACTCCCCCTTGATCATTGCCCTCCAAATGTAGGTCTTGGATTCTTTGGGCAAGGGGTTGGACCTCTTCTATATCCTTATCAATTGAGGCCTTCCTAGGGTAGGTACAACTTGTTTCATCAAATTTAACATTTGAGGACTCCTCAATCACCTTTGTCCTCTTGTTGTACACTCTATACCCCCTACTAGTCAATGAGTACCCTACAAGAATTCCTTCATCGGCTTTTGACTCAAATTTCCTTAGGTCATCTTTGGTGTTTAAGATGTAGACTTTACATCCAAAGACTCTAAAATAATGTACTTGTGGTACCCTTCCATTCCATAGTTCAAAGGGTGTTTTTCCTAAAAACCTATGTACCAACACCCGATTTTGGATATAGCAAGCGGTGTTAACCGCTTCGGCCCAAAAATAGCTAGGAAGATAATATGCATTAAGCATAGTCCTAGCAGCTTCTTGTAGGGCTCGGTTTTTCCTCTCAACTACCCATTTTGTTGAGGAGTCCTTGGGCATGAAAACTCATGCTTGTACCCATTTTCAACACAAAATTGTGTGAAACTAGCGTTTTGGAACTCCCCACCATGGTCACTCCTAATTCAGTTTATTTTGATGTTCTTTTCGTTTTCTACCCTTTTACTAAATCCTATAAAGATTTCTAGGGTATCATCCTTATGTTTTAAAAAGTAGACCCAAGCAAACCTAGAAAAGTCATCTACTATCACTAGGCAATACTTACTCACTACAAGTGATGGAGTACTATGACAATCAAACAAATCTATATGCAAAAGTTCTAAAGGTAAGGAAGTGGTGATTAAAGTTTTGCCTTTGTGTGATGCTTTTGATTGCTTACCTTCTTGGCATGCATCACACAACTTGTTCTTCTCGTACTTGATCATTGGGAGCCCCTTCACCAACTCTTCCTTGGCCACCCTTGCAATACTCCTCATGTTGACATGTCCAAGTCTCCGATGCCACAACCACCCTTCTTCTTTTTTGGACATGAGACACTTAACAACATTGTTAGTAGCATAAGATAGATCAAGATAATATAAGTTTGCCTCTCTAAACCCTTCTAATATGATAGTATTTGAATCACTTTGTCTTATTACACATTTCTTAGCATGAAATTCTACTTTAAAACCGGCATCACATAGTTAACTCACACTTAATAAATTAAACTTCATATCTTTGATTAAAAGTACCTTATGAATCGAAATAGTGGAAGATACCTCAATTGTGCCCCTACCAATGATCCTCAACTTTACACTATTCCTAAAGGAGACCGTCCCTTCTCTTAGGTAGCTAATAGTGGTGAACTTGCTCACATCCCCGGTCATGTGTCTTGAGCATCCACTATCTACTATCTACAAGATTGGGGCCTCCTTCATCTTTACCTAAACAACACGAAAAATATACTCTTTTGGTACCTATATCTTTGATCCATAAGCATCATTTAGAAATCTCTTAGGTACCTATGCCTTCTTTGTGGTTCCCCTAGCCCCTAGTCTCCTAGATGCACCAATCCTACCGGTGAGTGAAACAAAGGCAACCTCCTTGGTCTTAGGCCTATAACCCAACCCGGCCTTGTTATATACATCCCTTTGACTTTTTATGATCATATCTAGGTTAATAGATCCTATTTGGAATATCCTAAGGGCCTTTGTGAGGTCATCTACCTGTTTCCTTAATTCTCTATTTTCATTTTCAAGATGTGAAACATGTGAAGAAGTAGAACTAGCATGCAAATTTTTAAGTTTAATAGCTTCTACTCTAAGCATGACAATTTGTTCCTTAAGATCCTGAACTTTACCTCTAGCCTTAGCTAAGTCCATGTTCGTGCTAGAAATTATTTTCACTAATGTAGAGGAGGATAAGTGGTATACCTCACTTATCGACGATTCTGACTCTGATGATGAAGTGGAGGAGCTCTCATCTTCACTGCTTGAGCTTCGATCATCCTCCGATGAGTCTGAGTCATCTTGTGCCATAAGAGCGAAGTGGGAGACTTGCTCTTCTTCTTCCTTAGAGGATGAGGGATCGTCCCACGTTGCCTTGAGGTTCATGGCACCCTTCTCCTTTCCCTTTGATCTCTTCTTGTCACTCTTCTTCTTTTCTTCTTTCTTGTCATCCCTCTTCTTCAACTGGGGACACTCGTTCTTCATATGTCCTTCTTGGTGACAGTTGTAGCATATGATGTCCTTGGCTTTACCCTTACCTTTGGCCCCTTTCCTAGCATATGACTTGTTAGAAAAACTTTTAAATGCTTTACGAAATTTCCTTACCATGAAGGCCTCTTGGTCACTATCCATAGAGGCGCTTGACTCCTCTGAGTCCGATGACGATGAGTAGATCACCTTCTTCTTCTCCTTCCTCCTCTTCTTCTCTTTTTCTGCAAAAAAAGCAATACCTTTCTCTTTGGCCAAAATGTTAGCTTGCTCATGCAGTTCAAATTCACAAAATAGATCGTCTAATTTGACTAAAGATAAATCCCTCGATACCTTGAAAGCATCAACCATGGATGCCCACAGGGTGGTTCTCGGGAAGGCTTGTAAAACATACCTGACCATGTCCCAGTTTTCGATTTTCTCTCCAATTACATGGAACTCGTTTATCACTTCCTTTACCCTTCCATGCAGCTGGCTAACGGTCTCGTTGCTCTTCATGGAAAGGGATTGCAGTTGGGCCACCAAGTCCTTCTTTGCTCTTCTGGACTCGTTTGATGTTGGTCCAAGTTGCATCAATGATATTCCTCTTTAAGTGTTTTAATGTTTGACAATACACTTAAGTCAGTGATACATTGAACAGACAAAGGGGAGCAAAAGTGAAGTAACCTTAGTTGAAGAAAAGTCCTAGTTAATCTAGGCATCGAAACCCTAAGTCCCAGCGAAGGGCTGCTAGGTATCGAAACCTTAAGACCTAGCGAAGGGCTGCTAGGTATCGAAACCTTAAGACCTAGCGAAGGGCTGCTAGGTATCGAAACCTTAAGACCTAGCGAAGGGCTGCTTGGTATCAAATCCCCAAGACCTAGCGAAGGGCTGCTAGGCACCTAGCGAAGGGTTGCTAGGCATACAAGACCTAGCGAAGTGCTGCTAGGCACCTAGCGAAGGGTTGCTAGGCATAGAAGACCTGGCGAAGGGATGCTAGGCACCTAGCGAAGGGTTGCTAGGCATAGAAGACCTGGCGAAGGGATGCTAGGCACCTAGCGAAGGGCTGCTAGGCATAGAAGACCTAGCGAAGGGCTGCTAGGCACTTGGCGAGGACTGCTAGGGAATCAAGACCTAGCGAAGGACTGCTAGGCACCTAGCGAAGGACTGCCAGGGAATGAAGTCTTGGTCCGAGGGACTGAGCAACTTAGCTGAGCGATGACTAAGGACAGAAGTAGAGACGGGTCAGGGTTTGGGCGTCTCGAGGTCCGGAGGTATCGGAAGCTAAGCAAAAGTCCACCCGAAGGGCTGGGTGGCAACCGTCTCCTGAAAGGAATAGGTGAAGGGCGAGTTCTCGGGGATAGGAACTCGTGCCGGTTTGACCTACGGTTTCGTGCAAATCCGAAGTCAGAACCAAGTCCTTAAGGCTAACATTATATGTATCTATGCTTTGTGTTTGTGTATCTTGCAGGTATCAAGAACCGAACACAAAGCAGGTAATCTAGGTAAAAAACATGGTTTGCAGGCTTTAAGGGGGGCGCCCCCATGCAACCAGGGCGCCCCCAACAGTGGGGGCGCCCCTAGACAGTACTAACAACGCACTAAACATGAAGCAGGCAAAACAGGTGTCAACCGGGGAGCCCGGGGCGCCCGTATTCGAAGCTGTTTTGCTGTCTCGAAGTCAGAACACAGGATAAGCACTCACGGGGGCACCCGGAGCATCCGGGGCACCCTGGTCAAAGCTGTTATCAGCTGCGGCGAGGTAGGCGCAGAGATAAAGTTTGACCGAGTCTTCCGGGGCGCCCCCAGCGTCCAGGGCGCCCCAGGAGGCCTATATAAGGGGCTTCGACCCCTCCACTTCAAACACGACTTCCAATAACCATTCCAAACATTCTGACCAACGACAATGCGCTAGAACGAGGCTCTACGACCAGGAGGCTCTAGGAGGAAGTGCGCGGGACTTCGGAGGTCCAGATCGGCCGAGTTTCAGATTTTTATTGGTTTGCTTTTATTTAATTACCGTACTTAAGTTTCTATATTATTGCTTGTAATCCTGCACTGTAAGTCGGGTTTCTCCGCCCCCGGAAAGTCCGGGAAGGAGACCAATAGTGGACGGGCGTTCCCGTGCATAGGCCTTGGATGTACTGACCCTGGGGGGTCGGGAACCAAGTAAAAATCCGCTGTGTCACTGTCCTGCTTTGTTTTTTTTCTATTTATTTTCCCATGCGCTACTAATATTCTAAGTCCAGAACGAACGAAAGTTTTACGAAGAATTCCGAATGTTTCTCAACGGTCGATATTCACCCCCCCCACTATCGACGGTATCGGTCCTACAATTGGTATCAGAGCCGAGCCGCTCTTCACCGAACTAACCGCCGACGGAGCATCGACGCCAGGAGTTGAGGGGAGCCCAGGGGTGAATCAGGTATAATTTAATTTCAATGTCAAATTTTAAATTCCATATTATTTGTTTCACGTGTAGGGAGAGAGGGCACTATAAAAATCAGTGCCCTACTCTTAAGATTCGGTCTACTTCACCGGTGGCGTAGGAGGCACCAGCGCCAGGAAACCGGAGGGACAATAGTCACGTACAATGCTTCAAATGCAAGAAATACGGACATTACAAAAACAAGTGTCCGGCGAAGGTACACAAGATTTATGTTCCAAAATTTTTACAAGTTCCTGCACTGCCATGTGATAAAGTAGTTAATTTTTCTGATAAAGTAGATTTACTGCATAGTAAAATTAACTCTTTGCATGTTAAATTACAAAACGTGAATATGATCAAAATATCACAAATTAATTGTTTAATTCAGAATATCAATTCAGTAAATTGATAAAATTAATTCTGATAATTTATCTGAAAAAATTAATTCTGATAATTTATCTGATAAAATTAATTCTGATAATTTTTCTGATAAAATTAATTCTGATAATTTATCTGATAAAATTAATTCTGATAATTTATCTGATAAAATTAGTTCTGATAATTTATCTGATAAAATTAATTCTGATAATTTTTCTGATAAAATTAATTTTGATAATTTATCTGATAAAATTAATTCTGATAATTTTTCTGATAAAGTTAATACTGATAACTTTAATTCTGAAAAAATTAATTCTGATAACTATTCTGAGAAAATTAATTCTGATAATTTTTTTGATAAAATTAGTTATGATAATTTTAATTCCAACAAAATTAATCCTACGGATAATTCGGAATTCAAATTTGAAAATCCTAAGGATAATTCGGAATTCAAAGTTGAAAATCCTAAGGATAATTCGGAATTCAAATTTGAAAATCCTGAGGATAATCCCGAATTCAAATTTGAAAATCCTAAGGTTAACTCCGAATTCAAATTTGAAAACCTTAAAAATAATTCTAAAGATGACCCTAAAATTATTGAAAATCATGAGGATAAAGAAGATTTTGTTGAAAATATTCTTGAGGATAATAAAATCCTCCTAGATGATAACTTAATTATAGATAATATTGAATATTATTATCAAACTTTAACTAGTGGCCCAATTTACTCCACCTACTGTGAGGATATTGAAAAAACTAATCTTGAGGAGGAGATAGAATTTTCTAAGATAAAGGTCATAGTCAATAAAAATTACAAAAATTCAAATAAATCAAAAATATTAGAAAAACTTGAAAAGATAGATAAAGATGAAGAAGAAATTTTCGAAATAATGAAAATGATGAATTTGAATCCACAATTATTAATTAATCATTTCAACCTTAATTATTCAAATTAATTCTTAATTAAATATGAATTAATTCTTAATTATTCAAATTAATTCTTAATTAAATTCGAATTAATTCTGAATTAAATTCGAATTAATACTTAATCCAAATTAAATCTTAATTAAATTCAAATTAAATCTTAATTAAATCTTAATTAAATTTAAAATAAATCTTAATTAAATCTTAATTAAATTCAAATTAAATCTTAATTAAATTCAAATTAAATCTTAATTAAATCTCAATTAAATTCAAATTAAATATTAATTAAATCTAAAACTAAATTCAAATTAAATTAAATTAAATTAAATTCAAATTAAATTAAATTAAATTCAAATTAAATTAATTCAAATTAATCCTAATTAATTCGAAATTAATTCAAATTAATTTCAATCCAAATTAATTGAAACTAAATTCATTAATTATCAATTGATTAATTAATTCAATCAATTCTTAATTAACCTTAATTCAACTAAATAACTCAAACTCAAACTAAAATAAAATTTTACCCAAACTATAACAATTAAAAGTAATAACATTAAATATGTGAAAGTGGATTGACATATTCGTGGGTTCACTTGACATGTATCAAATCGAGAATTTGATACATTTTAGAAACTTAAATAAAATTATTTGAATTGTTTGACTCATGCATAACTGCCATGACATGCATCTGCTATTCTTTTAAAATATATGACATGTCATTCATATTTAAATTTTATGCATATATTAGAACGGCTATAGGAAAAAGAATAATTGAAACTTGATCAACCTAGTATTGGGTGGTGGTGAGATGATATACGTTAGGGAAGCCAATTCTAATAAGGTCAAGTATACTTGGTCTCTTTAGACTGGTGAAACTAGCCGAAGCTACCGATCCAAGACCCAAACTAGTTAGACCAGAATTTTTCAAAAAGTGATTTTGAAAATGAAATTTTATTAAAAGGCTTTGTCAAGGAAAGGGTTGATGATCCAATAAGGCTACGGCTAAAGAAGGCCTAGTGCCTCGCCAAGACCTGGAAGCCAATTTTTGAAATTCAAATTCAAGTTACTTCTTGTCAAATTCAAATCTAACACAAGCTTCAATTAAATCTTAGAGTTAATAATAAATTAGGAAAAATGATTCAAGCATCTCACAATACACCTATAAGGCAACTATGCTTGTTGTACTGATACACTAAAATGGGTGAGATGTTAAGGACTAATAAATTGAAAAATGTTTTTCAAAATCATTAGAATATTTTTCTAAAAATTTATTTTCAAAATAGTATTTCAACATAATAATGTTTTTATGGAATTCATGCTTGTCTGATTGCATATACATATTATATGTTTTTCAAAAATTATGTCTTTTCAAAAATTATTTTACTCACTCAATTAGACACAAGCCTCTTAGGACAACACTAAAGTTCCTTAAGGCACTTAGATAGAGTCAAACGGTATCGGATACAGGGGGAGTGATTTTCATTTTTTTTGGCTTTCGAAAATTACACTGTAAAAATTACTATTATTTGAAAATACTTTTCGAAAACTAAGCTTTAAATCGTTATCACTTGTGTTTTTCGAAAAAGGTTTATGTTGTAAAATTTATCTGTCTTGTTTGATTTTGATAAACCCTAAAGACACAGAGGAAAGTCCACTTCATAATCTACAAGGACTCCTAGGATGTGTCAACCTTACGGGAAGTATAAATCAAACTTCTGAACTAATTTTGTTTAATTAATTGTTTTAAAATTATTAGATAATTTCCTTAATTTGAATCAAACCTTAAGACTTAGAGGAAGAATACTTGTGGTCAACATGCTTCCCAGGACTAGGTCAAGTTTAGGGGGAGATCAAATTAAAAGAATTATTTAATATCTCAAATGTTTTCATGCGTTGTATTTTCAAATCTTGATAGAAACATAAGTAGTTTTTCAAAATACTATTAGTCTATTGTTTTCGTGTGAACCAAGAAATTATCTTTGAAACAATATTTACTTGAGTTTGAAGAAATTCCAGGACACTTAGGAAATGCCCTTGTAGTCAACAAGGTTTCCCAGGATAGTGTCAGACTGGAAGATAAACCAAATCAAGTAATATATTGAGTCTTCAAAAGTTCACACATTTTTCAAAATGCACCAGCATATATTTTCAAAAGTACTATCATTTTTTTTAAATTCTATTAATATTTACTTGACTTTGAAAAATTTCCAGGACACTTAGGAAAATGTCCTTGTAGTCAATAAGGTTTCCCAGTATTGTGTCAGACTGGAAAAGAAACTTAGTCAAGTAAAATATTATGTTTTAAAAATTACTTATATTTCTCAAAGTCTCATCTCTTTCAAAAATACTTAGTACTTGAAAAATAGGCATAATATTTATATTTTCCAAAATAACATTTTTTTTCAAAGGTTATGCATTTTTTTAAATGCAATATATCATTCAAAATACAATGCTTTCAAAATTTTTGCACCAAGTATTTTCAAAAAGAACCAAAATTTCTCATTGTTGGTGCAAGTATTTTCTTATGTTTTTTGATGTATGACAAAGGGGGAGAGGTATGCTTAAGTTAGAAATTTTTTCTTATTTTTCCTAGAGTACCAAAAATATGTTCAAAACTAAAGTCAAAATTTTCCCCAAGGATAGTAAGTTAGCCCCTTAAACCAATCTAACTTAAGTTATTGTCAAACATCAAAAAGGGGAAGATTGTTGGTGCAAGTTGCATGAATGATATTCCTCTTTAAGTGTTTTAATGTTTGACAATACACTTAAGTCAGTGATACATTGAACAGACAAAGGGGAGCAAAAGTGAAGTAACCTTAGTTGATGAAAAGTCCTAGTTAATCTAGGCATCGAAACCCTAAGTCCCAGCGAAGGGCTGCTAGGCACCTATCGAAGGGCTGCTAGGTATCGAAACCTTAAGACCTAGCGAAGAGCTGCTAGGCACCTAGCGAAGGGCTGCTAGGTATCAAATCCCCAAGACCTAGCGAAGGGCTGCTAGGCACCTAGCGAAGGGTTGCTGGGCATACAAGACCTAGCGAAGGGCTGCTAGGCACTTAGCGAAGGGTTGCTAGGCATAGAAGACCTGGCGAAGGGATGCTAGGCACCTAGCGAAGGGCTGCTAGGCATAGAAGACCTAGCGAAGGGCTGCTAGGCACCTGGCGAAGGAATGCTAGGGAATCAAGACCTAGCGAAGGACTGCTAGGCACCTGGCGAAGGACTGCCAGGGAATGAAGTCTTGGTCCGAGGGACTGAGCAACTTAGCTGAGCGATGACTAAGGACAGAAGTAGAGACGGGTCAGGGTTTGGGCGTCTCGAGGTCCGGAGGTATCGGAAGCTAAGCAAAAGTCCACCCGAAGGGCTGGGTGGCCACCGTCTCCTGAAAGGAGTAGGTGAAGGACGAGTTCTCGGGGATAGGAACTCGTGCCGATTCGACCTAGGGTTTCGTGCAAATCTGAAGTCAGAACCAAGTCCTTAAGGCTAACATTATATGTATCTATGCTTTGTGTTTGTGTATCTTGCAGGTATCAAGAACCGGAGACAAAGCAGGTAAACTAGGTAAAAAACATGGTTTGCAGGCTTTAAGGGGGGCGCCCCCAGCAAGGGGGGCGCCCCCTTGCAACTAGGGCGCCCCCAACAGTGGGGGCGCCCCTAGACAGTACTAACATGGTACTAAACATGAAGCAGGCAAAACAGGTGTCAACCGGGGCGCCCGGATTCGAAGTTGTTTTGCTGTCTCGAAGTCAGAACACAGGATAAGCACTCACGGGGGTGCCCGGAGCATCCGGGGCACCCTGGTCAAAGCTGTTATCAGCTGCGGCGAGGTAAGCGCAGGGATAAAGTTTGACCGAGTCTTCCGGGGCGCCCCCAGCGTCCAAGGCGCCCCCAGGAGGCCTATATAAGGGGCTTCGACCCCTCTACTTCAAACACGTCTTCCAAGAACCATTCCAAACATTCTGACCAACGACAATGTGCTAGAATGAGGCTCTACGACCGGGAGGCTCCAGGAGGAAGTGCGCGGCACTTCGGAGGTCCAGATCGGCCGAGTTTCAGATTTTTGTTGGTTTGCTTTTATTTAATTACCGTACTTAAGTTTCTATATTATTGCTTGTAATCCTGCACTGTAAGTCGGGTTTCTCCGCCTCCAGAAAGTCCGGGAAGGAGACCAATAGTGGACGGGCGTTCCCGTGCATAGGCCTTGGATGTACTGACCCTGGGGGGTCGGGAACCAAGTAAAAATCCGCTGTGTCACTGTCCTGCTTTGTTTTTTTCTATTTATTTTCCGCTGCGCTACTAATATTCTAAGTCCAGAACGAACGAATGTTTTACGAAGAATTCTGAAAGTTTCTCAACGGTCGATATTCACCCTCCCCTCTATCGACGGCACCGGTCCTACATTTGACCCCTCGTTCAATTCTACTAACTTGTCCCATAGCTCTTTGGCGCTCTTGAACGACCCCACCTTGTTCAGTTGCTCCATCGAGAGCCCGCATTGTAGTGTGGTGGTGGCCTTGGCATTTGACTGCGCCCTCTTCATCACCTCCTTAGACCATGATCTCATAAGTGTTGGGTCTCCTCTTTCATCGACGGGCGCCTCGAAACCATTTGCAACACTTATCCAAGTTTTAATATCATTCATGAGGTAGTATTGCATCCAACCTTTCCAGTACGCGAAGTCGTTCCCGTCGAAGAATGGTGGTCGTGCAGTGGAGTATCCCTCTTGAAACGCCATTACAATTGCTCCGGTTGAATGTTAGATCTTTCGAAACTCACCGGCTCTGATACCAACTGAAGGATCGATTTAGGCGTGTAAAGGGGGTGTGAATGCACTTTTTCGTCGATGGATCTCTACAAAGCAGTTAGCGCAGCGGAAATAATATGTACAAGAATTAGAAACAATGCTAACACGTATCAGTTACTTGGTATCCACCCAGATGGGTGACTAGTCCAAGGATCCACGCCGCGAGCACCACTTTTCACTATCGAAAAGTCTCCTTGAGGTGGAGAAACCTTTACAGCAAGATCTTCCTCTTTACAGATACAGAAATATGATAGAGGAAGTAAAAATCACTCTACAATTTGGCAGCACTTCGTTACTGTATAGAATCATACGTGCACGTGTAACGAGGAACTCCTTTTATAGGTGAAAAGGACAGACTCACAGTCTGTCCAGCCCCGCACCAGTCGACTGCCCTGCCCAGCAATAAATGCTGGCCAACAGCTAACAAACAGCTAGCCAACGGCTAGTTTTGGGGTATACCAGTCGATTGCCCCAAGGCCAGTCGACTGGTCCGAAGCTGCGAACTTTCTGTGGGTTTTGGCAGTCGACTACTTCTGGGCCAGTCGACTGCCCTGCCTCCCAGCTCAGCTCTAGCCACTCCGGACCTATTCCTTCACGTGTGCCTTCAGGTCTGCTCTCTTGGTTCACCCCTTGAAGTCCTCTTCCTCTGGCTATCGTCCCTCGGATGCGCACGCAAGCCTTCCCTTGGCGTGCCTCCATGCCACCCTTCACGTGTGCCCTTAAAGTCCACTTCCCGGCTTGCCCTTGGAGCTCTCCTCCCTCGGCTCTCGTCCCTCGGATATGTCCACCAAGTGTGATTCTCGAAGTCCTGCAAACTCAATCACACATATCAAATACAACATAACACTCTAATTTTAAACCTATTCGCCCACACATCAAAACCATGATCTTCCAATCATTTAAGGGTCGATTGCCTCAACACATTGGATAGTGCAGGAATTTGAAAATTTTTCAGAACGTAAATTTTGTGTACCTTTGCCGGACACTTATTCTTCTAGTGTTCGTACTGTGCGCATTTGAAGCACTATATGTGGCTCTTGTCCCTCCGGACTCCTGATGCTGGTATTTCCTTTGCCGTCAATGAAGAATGAGTCTTACGAGTAGGATACTGATTTTTATAGTGTCCTCTCTCCCTGCACTTGAAGCATATAATATGAAATTTAAAAATTGACATTAAAAAAATGTACCTGATTCACCCCTGGGCTTCCCCTTAACTCCTGGCGTCATTGCTCCATTGGCTGTTAGTTCGGTGAAGATCATCCAGGCTTTGATACCACTTGTTGGGACCGGTGCCGTCGATAGAGGAGGGGGGGTGAATATCGATCGTAAAAACTTTGCGGAAACCTTGTAAATGTTTGATCATTCTAATCAAAGAGTTAGTAGCACAGCTGAAAACAATACAGAAAAATAAAGGACGACACATGATGCACACGGGATTTTTACTTGGTTCTCGACCCCCAGGGTCAGTACATCCAAGGCCTATGCACGGGAACGCCCGTCCACTAATGGTCTCCTTTCCAGACTTTCCGGAGGCGGAGAAACCCGTCTTAAAGTGCACGCTTGAACAATCAAAATTATAGAAAATTAAGTGCAGAATAATAAAAGCAAACCAAAACAAAATGATCGAAGACTCGTCCGATCTGGACCTCCGAAGTGCCACGCATTTCCTCCTGGAGACTCTTGGTCGCAGAGCTTCGTCGTTAGCGCTTTCTCATCACTTGGGAAGCTTGGAATGGTTTCCGAATGTTGTCTTGGGTTGAGGGGTCGAAGCCCCTTTATATAGCATTCATTGGGGAGCCTGAGTTGAAGGGGGCGCCTCAAAAGGCTTGGTCAAACATCATCTCCGCGCCGAATCCGCAGCAGAGATAAATGCTTCCTTCCCAGGCGCATGTCTCATCACAGACTCCTGGGACGCTTCAGGCGCCCCTGTTAAAAGGCGCCCTGTAGCTCTGGGGCGCCTATATTAATACATGCATCCTGGATCCCTCTTCTAGGTCGGTGTTTGTTCGCTTGCCTACCTTGTTTCCAAATTTAGGTACCTATAATACAATCAAAGACAAGACAAACATGCAGATAATCTTAACCTTACGGACTTGGTTCTGACTTTAGATTTCTGCGAAACCCTAGGTCGAACCGACGCTTAATGTTCCCTTCTGGGGAACACGCCTTTCACCTACTCCTTTTCGGAGAGTTTTGCCAACCAGTATATTCGGTTGGACTTTTGCTTAGCCTTCGATACTCTCAGATCTCGAGACGTCTGAACCTCGACCCATCTCTACTTCTGTCCTTAGTCATCGCTCAGCTACGTTGCTCAATCCCTTGGACCAAGACTTCGTGCCCAAACCCTAGGTCCAGGACTTCGGTGCCCAACCCTCAGCCAGGACTTAGTGCTCAATTCCTCGAACCAGGTCTTCGGTGCCCATCCCTTGGCTAGGACATAGTGCCCAATTCCTCGAACTAGGTCTTCGGTGCTCAACCCTTGGCCAGGACTTAGTGCCCAATCCATGATCAGGACGTAGTGCCTAGGATAACTAGGACTTTTAATCACTTTGGTCCAGTTTTCTTGACTAGCCTTCCCTTGTTCAATGTATCACAGACTTAAGCATATTGTTAAACATTGAAACACATAGAGGAGGGCATCACTGATGCAACTTGCACCAACAGAATTCTCTTCCTCATGCTTTTGAACTTGAGTTGAGTTTCCTTCTTAAACTGGCTCGGTCAGGGAACTCAAGTTGACTTCCTCTTTCAGGAGTTTGACTTCCTGTCGGAGAGTTTCAACCCGGATGTTGGCTTTCGCCAACATGTGTGACAAGTAAGAAATTAAATGATAATGTTCGGATTCCGGATAACCTCTTACAGTGATATGTCCATCCACCGAGATCGAAAACTTTCCGGTGCCGAGATCCTCGTCTGGTTCTGATTCCGTTCCGGAGTCAATGTGCTTCGAGGTCGTTAAGGTGAGTAGGTTTGAGTGCGGAACTTCTTCTTCTTCTTCTGAGGACGATTTGTTCCAAGTGGCTTGAAGAGCCTTTTTCTGTTGGTGTAGACAGCATCCAAGTCGAACTTGTGTTTTGATAATGGCAAAGGATTCAAAAGATAAGATGTTATGGTTATCTAACATGCTACTTGAGTGTACAGATTGAAGTCCTAGCGAAGGACTGCTAGACACCTAGCGAAGGACTGCTAGGCATCGGAACACTAAGACCTAGCGAAGGCCTGTTGGGCACCTAGCGAAGGGATGCTAGGAAACGAAGACCTAGCGAAGGACTGCTAGGCACCAGGTGAAGGACTGCTTGGTACCGAAGACCTGGCGAAGGACTACTAGGCACCAGGCGAAGGACTGCTTGGAACCAAAGACCTGGCGAAGGATTGCTAGGCACCAGGCGAAGGACTGCTTGGCACTAAAGACCTGACGAAGGACTGCTAGGCACCTGGCGAAGGACTGCTGGACAAAAGTCCAACCGGAGGAGCCGGTTAGCAACAGGTAAATTCTCCTGAGAGGAGTAGGTGAGGATGCGTTCCCCGTCGAGGGAACAGTAAGCGTCGGTTCGACCTAGGGTTCCATTTAGGAGACCTAAAGTCAGAACCAAGACAGCTACGACTGTAAGAAGTATCTAATACTCTTGCTGTTGTATTGTTTTGGACTAACCTTGGATGCAGAACCGAAGGAATGTATTTCTGTAGCTCAGAATGCCCCAAAGGAGAGGGGCAGGCAGCTGGGCAGGCCGCCCCCAGTATCCCGGGCGCCCCCAAAGTCAAGGCAAAACAAGTTGAGCAAGAAAACGCTTCGGAAGCTCACTGGGCCAGGCGCCCCCAAGCTCCCGGGCGCCCTGGGCTCAAGCCAACGAAGCGGATAGAGTTTAACTCAGTGAGAATCCAGCAGACCAAGTCACCCTGGGCGCCCCTGGCATCCCGGGCGCCCCCATCAAACCTCGAGCCCGATCCTGGAGGGATAAAGGCTGACCGAGAGGTTTGCGGATCGAGTGACGAATTGAGGGCGCCCCCAGCATCCCGGACGCCCCCAGGTTCACTATATAAGGGGCTCGACCCCCAAGGCTTCTTAACACATTCTTCCAATGCCAATACGCTCTTCAACTCAAGCGCTCTGCTCCGAAAACCTTCCATCTCGAGGTTCTAGCGCCGCCGACGATCCTATGCATCGAAGAACGATCTACACCGGGTGTCGGTAACGAAGAGTTAGTTTTTGTATTCTTACTGCAGTATTACTGTACAACTTCTTGTAAGAACTTGCGCGATTATAGTATTGCCCGCAATAAACGGTCAAGGACTGTGGGCCTCGGAGTAGGAGCCGACTGCGACTCCGAACCAAGTAAACCTTGTGTTCGTGTTTGGATTTCGTTTTAATTTTCCGCTGTGCATTCTCTCTCTAAATCCGAAACGTTTTACGATATTCACCCCCCACTATCATATTCTATCGATCCAACAAGTGGTATCAGAGCGGGGAAGCTCAAATTTGGTGCAACCACCAATTTGAGACTTTTTTTCGGATTTTCTTTGAAATTTTTTTAATCGAATTTTTATTGTTAATCGAGGTTGCTGCAACACCACTCGATAATTTTTTTTCTTCCCGCACTGCTAATCCAAGACCAAGTCTTGGGACATTTTTTTTCCTTTCTCTCTCTTTTCAGTAAATCTAAATGGCCATGCAAGAAGGCTTCAGTACCGCCAGACCACCGCTCTTCAGTGGGGAGGATTTCTCCTACTGGAAGAGTAGGATGGAAGTCCACCTGAAAACTCAAGTGGACATATGGATAATAATCCAGTCCGGACTGGAAATTCTGAAGAATGCTGATGGAGTACAACAATCCTACACTGAATGGGAGCGTCACTCAAAAAGAAAATTGAAGCTGATGCCAAAGCAATGCAAACACTTCAATGCGCCATAACCATGGAAGAGTTGAACTGGGTAGGTCCATTCAACATCGCAAAGGAGCTATGGGGTAAGCTAATTGAATTACATGAAGTAACCTTCGACACCCGAATCAGCAAGAGGGACCTGCTACTGAACAAGTTGTATACCATCAAGATGAACGACAACGAATCTGCAGCTCAGCTCCACGCCAGAATTCAGGAGCTGATGAACGGTCTTCACACCATCGGTCATAAGGTAGAGAACCGTGACCTGATTAGGTATGCTCTTAATGCCTTCCCTAGAAATACTTTGTGGGCATCTATGGTAGATGCGTACAAAGTTTCAAGGGATCATTCTAAAATCAAGTTAGATGAACTGTTTTCTGAATTAGAATTACATGAGCAGACTAACTGCAATCTGGACGAGAAAGGCATCGCTTTTGTTGCAGGTAAAGCTGGAAAGATGACCAAGAAGAAACCTCAACCTGCACCTGAGTTTGATTCAGACTCAGACTCAGAAGACGGCGAAGGAAATCGACCCAAGCTGGTTCGGCTAGCTCGGGACTACTACAAAGAACTAAAAAACCAGACCAACAGAAAGAAAGCCAGCCGATGAAAGGAAGAACCAGCTGAACCTTCAAATGAGAAGAACAAACCAAACGTGACCTGTTATGAATGCAAAAAGAAGGGTCACTACAAGACGGAATGCTCTAATCTGAAGGAAACGAAGAAGACGAGAAAGAAGAAGGCACTTCAAGCAACGTGGGACGAGTTCTCCTCCTCCGAAGAAGAAGAGGTCCCACAGTCGAACCTGCTCGCACTGACCGCCTCAGAAGAAATTGAGACCGAGTCAGAATCAGAACCGGACGATGGCAGACTCACGTTTTCAGAGGAAGGTGAAATTACTGTGAGTGACTTTTCTAGAAATCAGTTAAATGAATTAATTGCCTATCTTTCTTGAGACTTGGCGAAAGCTAAACTCCGAGTCGAATCTCTCCGACAGGAAGTAAAACTCCTGAAAGAGGGAGCTGACTCTAGATCCTTAACTGAGAAGGTTCAAGAAGGAACCCCTACTCAAGTTGAAAAACTTGAGAAAGAGAACTCCTCCTTAAAAACTCAAGTCAAGGTCCTCAGAACAACCATAGAACGATTCACTTCTGGTTCCAAGGGTCTTGACATGATCCTTGGAAAACAGAAGTCGGTTCTAAATCGATCAGGATTAGGCTATAGAACCAAGTCTAGACAAAGATCATACTATGCTCTACTGAACCAGTCTAGACCTAAAATTCAGGCATGGGTACCCAAACTGTGCATGAATAAACAAACTGGATCAAATCAGTATTGGATCCCCAAGGACAAGATTCATATCTTGCAAAACCATTATCGTGGCTTTAGTCCAGAGGGAGCCAAATTAAAATCAATATTCATAGTTAGATAAATTTTTATTCTTGTTTTTAAATTGCATGATTGATTGTTTATTTAATTTCTGTAATTTACCATGCTTAGACTTAGGATTGGTTAGTTTAAGGACTGAACTAACTTAACTGAAATTTGAATAACCTAGTATTGGGTGGCGGTGAGATGATAGTACGTTAGGGAAGCCTCTTCTAATAAGGTCAAGTATACTCTACTTGGTCTTTTTAGACTGGTGAAACTAGCCGAAGCTACCGATCCAAGACCCAAACTAGATAGACCAGAATTTTTCAAAACGTAATTTTGAAAATGAAATTTCATTAAAAGGCTTTGTCAAGGAAAGGGTTGATGATCCAATAAGGCTACGGCCAAAGAAGGCCTAGTGCCTCGCCAAGACCTGGAAGCCAATTTTTGAAATTCAAATTCAAATTATTCTTTGTCAAATTCAAATCTAACACAAATTTTCAGTTAATTATAGATTCAAACATCTTTTTAAAATAAACTCAAAATCAACTATTCTCAAAATTAATTTAAGTCTTTTAAATAAATCATATTTTTTCAAAATACTTCTATCTACTAAAACCTGTCTCACAAAACCTATAAGGCTAACTTGATAGACAACTCTAGAATGGGTGAGAGGTTAAAAAAATTAACTTAAATAAAATTAAACTTATCTTTGTACTGTTGTTAAATTCTGTAGCTTAGAACAGACTTGATTATTGCCTGATTTAATAATGGTCAAACCATGGTCAAAATAGTCATACCATGGTCAAAGCAGTCAAATCATGGTCAATGCAGTCATACCATAATCAAACCATGGTCAAATGGTCAAACCGGTCAATAAAACATCAAAGTTGTCAATTCTCACCTAACTCGGGCGCCCGTGACTCCTCGGGCGCTCCCCACATCTCTTTCACTTCGTTCAAGGCAGAAAAACTGCCATGTCTCCCTAGCTAGGGCGCCCCAACCCCTGTGGGTGCCCCCAGTACCAGTCAAAGGCAGCAAAGCTGCCATTCCCTTTTGACCAGGGCACCCGGGCCATCACGAGCGCCCCCGTCCAGCAGTAGGTGACTGCCAAGCGCAGTAGACACCTATCCCAGGCGCCCGAGCTAAAATGGCTATATATGCCACCCGAAATCAATTCATTTGTCATATCCAAAACCCTTCTCCTCTCTAACTCTTTTCCTTCCAAGGCAACCAAGTGACCTTCTTGCTCACTCAACCTCGACCATGCCTCCCCGAACAGCTACTCGGTATAATCTTTGTTCCTTTTCTTATGCATTTAAAATTTTTTTAAATTCCTTTCTCTTAAATGCATGCTTCTTATCTAAGAAAACGCCGAGCAAACCAATCACACCCCGGTACCGAACCTAGCCCCGATCCTAGGTTTCCAACCTTAGAACTTTGCAATAAGTTTGCCAAGACAATATACAAACCCATCAAAACTAGTTACCTGAATAGTTTGCTCGTGATGACCAGGGCGCTCGTGATGACCAGGGCGCCTGGGACATCATGAGCGCCCCCGTCCAGCAGTAGGTGACTGCCAAGCGCAGTAGACACCTATCCCGGGCACCCGAGCTAAAATGTCTATATATGCCACCCGAAATCCATTCATTTGCCACATCGAAAACCCTTCTCCTCTCTAACTCTTTTCCTTCCAAGGCAACCAAGTGACCTTCTTGCTCACTCAACCTCGACCATGCCTCCCCGAACAGCTACTCGGTATAATCTTTGTTCCTTTTCTTATGCATTTAAAATTTTTGTTAAATTCCTTTCTCTTAAATGCATGCTTCTTATCTTAGAAAACGCCGAGCAAACCAATCACACCCCGGTAGCGAACCTAGCCCCGATCCTAGGTTTCCAACCTTAGAACTTTGCAATAAGTTTGCCAGGACAATATATAAACCCATCAAAACTAGTTACCTGAATAGACACTTTTTCACTCAATCTTGTCCATTTGCCATGAATGTTATTAATTTTTATCAACTAGACAACCTTGTATTCTGCACCCATCCCATCAACACATCCTTATGTTCAGAATTTTATAACAACATAGTTAGACAGAATGAACTTGTGTTTGACATCACAGTTCAAGGGATGCCCTTGACAATCACACTCTCTTTGCTCAACCGATTTCTTGGACTACGACTCTCTCAGTCCACCTTTTGCTATTACCCTCCTAGGGATCCTCCCTTTGATGCTCCCTACTCTCACATTACCCTAGATACTCTATACTCCTACTTCTATAGGCATGCTAGAAACCCCTTGGCCAGACGATTTTAGTCTGTTGACCTTCAGGTCCAGGACTACGCTCTATATAGAGTTCTAGTCCGCTGCATTCTGCCTTTATCCACTAGAGACGTCGCTACCATGCGACCATTCCATACCATCCTCCTATACGCATTGATCCATCTTCTTGATATCGATATTGGACTCCACGTGATCCACACGATTCTACATGCGTCTAGTGTTACCACTCAGGGGCGGGTACGCACCCCCTATTGCCACATCATCACTTCAATTCTTTATGATCACGGTTGTAACATCACCAATGGAGAGATGACCTCGATGGCTGACTTCGATGAGATAGGTTTTAGGAACTTTTCCCTAGCTGGTATAGAGGTTTCTGGTATTGGGGTTTTGTCGTGGAGACGTCAGCGGGCCAGACCCCAGATAGACTCTGACGAGGAGGTTGAGGTCGATGTCAGAGATCTAGCGGCCGAGATTCGACAGTAGATGGACGAGCCCCCACCTCCGACGACTGCCGAGACATTAGCTCTACTTCAGACCGAGATACACAGTCTGAGGGAGGAAGTAGAAGCTAACCACGCAGAGTATATGGATGCTCGCAGATCCGATTGAGAGATCAGCGACGCACGCTACGATGAGATGATGGCATTATTTCGATCTTGGCAGCCAGGCTCTTCTGATCGTCCCGGTCCCTCCTCCTAGATTTGATTGGCATTGTACTAGTGACTGTTTGACTGCCCCTACACAGTAAGGTTGACTTGTATCTGATTATGGTGTGACTATCCTGGTCCTCTCATTGGCCAGTTGACTTATCGAGTTAGATTATTTGTTGTTCTTGATTATCTGATCATTATTAGGATTATGTTTGGTAGAATAGGATTACTCTACTTCTATTTTTTTCCTGCTTTACTCGATTTGAAAATTAGTTTTTAAAATAATTTTAAAACTGCTTTACTAGATTTTCAAAATCTTTTTGGCATTTCATTTTAAAACAATTTCTCGACTTAGTTTTTTCAAAAACTACCTCTTTCAAAACTTGGGCTTTTTCGCAAATGGACTTAGCCCAGGCCCTAACCCTAGAACTGCATGCACCTATAGATCTAGAAGCCAGCATCTCACAAGCACCTTAGGGTACTTTTGACTGATAACCTAGAATGGGTTGAGATGCTTAGTGTTGGTGTAGACAGCACCCAAGTCGAACCTGGGTTTTGATAAATGGCAAAAGGTTCAAAAGTTAAGTCTTATTTGTTATCTAACATGTTGCTTGAGTGTGCAGATTGAAGTCCTAGCGAAGGGTTGCTAGCCACCTGGCGAAGGACTGCCAGGATACAAAGCCCTAGCGAAGGACTGCTAGGCAACTGGCGAAGGAATGCCAGGACACAAAGACCTAGCGAAGGATTGCTAGGCACCAGGCAAAGGACAGCCTGGGAACCAAGACCTAGCGAAGGACTGCTAGGCACCTGGCGAAGGACTGTTAAGATCTGAAGACCTGGCGAAGGACTGCTAGGCACCGGGCGAAGGACAGCTTGGTATCCAAGACTTGGTAAAGGACCGCTTGGCAAAAGTCCAACCGGAGGAGCCGGTTGGCAACAGGTAAATTCCCCTGAGAGGAGTAGGTGAGGACGTGTTCTCCGTCGAGGGAACAGTAGGCGTCAGTTCGACCTAGGGCTCCATTTTGGAGACCCAATGTCAGAACCAAGATAGCAAAGGCTGTATAAAACTAATACATTATTGTTTTATATTGTTGTGGACTAACTCTGGATGCAGGACCAAAGGAGCGTGTGTCTGCAGCTCAGAATGCCCAGAGGAGAGAGGCAAGTAGCTGAGCAGGGCGCCCCCAAGGTGAATACAAAACATGTTGAGCAAAAGGAAGCTTCGGTAGCTTACTGGGCGGGGCGCCCCCATGCTCCAGGGCGCACCCGTGCTCCCGGGCGCCCCCAGTGCCCAGGGCGCCACGCACTCAAGCCAACGAAGCGGATAACTTCATCCAGCCGAGAAGCCCGCTGAAAGAGTCAACCAGGGCGCCCCCAGCGTCCCGGGCGCCTCCACAGTCAACCCTCAGCCCTATTCGAGTGGGATAAGTGCTGACCGAGAGTTGCTCGGATCGGGTGACACGCGGGGGGGGGGGGGGGGGGGCGCCCCCACCTTTCAAGGCGCCCCGGGAGGCTATAAAAAGCCCCCTCGACCCCAAGGCTTGAACAATCAATTCTTCCAACGCATTCACGCTCTTCTACTCCCGCGCTCTGCTCCGGAAACCTCCCGACTAGAGATACAAGCGCCGACGACGTCCCTCTGCTCCGAAAATACAATCTACACCAGACGTCGGTAATGAAGAGCTGCTTTTAAGTTTACTGTACTATTCTTGTAAGACATTTTGTAAACTGTTTTTGCGCACGTAAAGAATTGCCTGCAGTAAACGGTCAACGACCGTGGGCCTTGGAGTAGGAGCCGACCGCGACTCCGAACCAAGTATAGTCTTGGTGTTCGTATGTATTTTACTTTATTTATTTCTGCTGCTAATTCTCTTTTACAAATCCGAACGTTTTACGATATTCACCCCCCCCTGTATCGTTCTTCTCGATCCAAGCGGGGAAGCTCAAATTTGGTGCAACCACTAGTTTGAGAGTTTTTCAAATTTTCGTAAAATTATTTCATTTTTTTTTGAATTTTTATCGTTAATCGAGACCGGTGCAACACCCCTCGATATTTAATTTTCTTTATCCCGCACTACTAATCCAAGACTAAGTCTTGGGGCAAAGTTTTTCTTTCTCTTCTCTCTTTTTCAGATAAAATCCTTAATTACCATGCAAGAAGGATTCAGCACAGCCAGACCTCCACTTTTCAGTGGAGAAGACTTTTCCTACTGGAAAAGTCGAATGGAGGTCCACCTGAAAACTCAGGTGGACATGTGGATAATCATCCAGTCTGGACTAGAGATTCCAAAGAACGTTGAAGGAGTACCACAGTCGTACACTGAGTGGGATACCGCTCTGAAAAGAAGAATTGAAGCTGATGCGAAAGCAACCCTGACCCTCCAATGCAGTCTAACAAAAGAGGAGCTGAACCGGGTGGGTCCATTCAACAGTGCCAAGGAGCTGTGGGGCAAGCTGATCGAACTACATGAGGGAACCTCCGATACCCGAATCAACAAAAGGGACTTGTTGCTAAATAAGCTATACACCATCAAGATGAACGAAGGTGAATCAATAGCTCAGCTCCACGCTAGAATTCAGGAGCTGATGAACGGTCTACACACCATTGGTCACAAGGTAGAAAACCGTGACCTAATAAGGAATGCTCTTAACACCTTCCCAAGAAACACCTTGTGGGCATCTATGGTAGATGCTTACAAAGTTTCTAGGGAACTTTCCAAAATTAAGTTAGATGAACTTTTTTCTGAACTTGAATTACATGAACAGACTAACTGCAATTTGGCCGAGAAAGGTATTGCCTTTGTTGCAGGTAAAACTGGAAGGACAACCAAAAAGAAGCCTCAACCTACACCTGAGTCTGACTCAGATTCAGACTCAGAAGATAGCGAGGGAAATCTGCCTAAGTTGGTTCGGCTAGCCCGAGACTACTACAAAGAACTAAAGAACCAGACTAACAGAAGAAAAGTCAGCCGAAGAAAGGTAGAACCAACTGAACCCTCAAATGAAAAGAATAAACCCAACATAACCTGCTATGAGTGCAAGAAGAAGGGCCACTACAAGACTGAATGCCTCAACCTGAAGGAAACAAAGAAGACAAGAAAGAAGAAGGCACTTCAGGCAACGTGGGATGAGTCCTCCTCCTCCGAAGAAGAAGAGGTCCCACAGTCAAACCTGCTCGCACTAACCTCTTTAGACGAAATAGAGACAGAATCAGAATCGGAGTCGGACGACGGCAAACTCACATTCTCGGAGGACGGCGAAATAACTGTAAGTGGTTTTACAAGAATTCAATTAAATGAGTTAATTTCGTATCTTTCTCGAGATTTGGCGAAAGCTAAACTCCGAGTCGAATCTCTCTGACAGGAAGTAAAACTCCTGAAAGAGAGAGCTAACTCTAGACCTTTAACTGAGAAGGTTCAAGAAGGAACCTCTGCTCAAGTTGAAAAACTTGAAACAGAAAATTCCTCCTTGAAAACTCAAGTTAAGGATCTTAGAGCTGTGTTAGAACAATTCACTTCTGGTTCCAAGGGTCTTGACATGATTCTTGGAAAATAGAAGTCGGTTCTAAATCGATCCGGACTAGGCTATAGAACCAAATCTAGACAAAGATCCTACTATGCTGTACTGAACCAGTCCAGACCTAAAGTTCAGGCTGGGTACCCAAACTGTGCCTGAACAAACAAACTGGATCAAATCAGTATTGGATCCCCAAGGACAAGATTCATATCTTGCCTAACCATTATCGTGGCTTTAGTCCAGGGGGAGCCAAATTAAAAACTATATTAATTGTTAGATAGAATTCAATCTTGGTTTGCAAATGGCATGCTTGCTTGTTTATTTAATTTCTACAATTTATCATGCTTAGACATAGGACTGATTAGTTTAAGGATTGAACCAACTTAACTGAAATTTGAACAACATAGTATTGGGTGGAGGTGAGATGATAGTACGTTAGGGAAGCCAATTCTAATAAGGTCAAGTATTCTCTACTTGGTCTCTTTAGACTGGTGAAACTAGCCGAAGCTACCGATCCAAGACCCAAGCTAGTTAGACCAGAATTTTTTAAGAAATAGTTTTGAAAATGAAATTTCATTAAAAGGCTTTGTCAAGGAAAGGGTTGATGATCCCATAAGGCTACGGCCAAAGAAGGCCTAATGTCTCGCCAAGACCTGGAAGCTAATTTTTGAAATTCAAATTCAAACTATTTTTGTCAAATTCGAATCTAACACAAATTTTCAGTTAATTATAGATTCAAACATTTTTTTAAAACTCAATAGTTTTCAAAATTAATTTATGTTTTTCAAATTATAATTTTTTAAAATAATTTTACCTACCAAAACCTGTCTCACAAAACCTGTAAGGCTAACGTGATTGATAACCCTAGAATTGGGTGAGACGGTAAAAATTAACTTAATGGAAATTCGTTTAATACCGGCATTATTGTTTAAATACATTTGAGAACGGAATTAACCTAACACTAGTCAAACCATGGTCAAACTAGTCAAACCATGGTCAAACTAGTCAAACCATAGTCAAAGTAGTCAGGTCATGTCACATCTCGGTCAAAATAATCAAACCATGGTCAAAGTGGTCAAACCATGAACAAAATAGTCAAACCATGGTCAAATTAGTCAAACCATGATTAAACCTATCAAATCTGGTCAAACCTGGTCAAACAGGTCTATCCCGGGCGCTCGTGAACCCTCGGGCGCCCCCTTGTCCTTCCTATCTCCTTCAAGCGGAAAAGCTGCAAAAGATATTGACCAGGGCGCCTGGGTCCTCACGGGCGCCCCCATTTGAGTGGTCAAAAGATGAAAGCTGCCAAAAGGCAGCTACAGCTCTGCGGGGGGCGCCCTCACACTCCGGGGCGCCCTCGCTTGCCGGGGTGCCCTCACACACCAGGGTGCCAGGCCGAGCCCTATAAAAAGCCTTCAAGCCTCACTCACTTCCCTCACCAAAAACTCCTCTCCTCTTCAACTCCCTACCTTCCAAGAGACCTTGCAACATTCTCAAGCTCTCATCCTCGACAATGCCTCCCCGAGCTGCCCGGTATAATTTTTTTTGCATTCAAAAATTATTTTTCTTAAATTCCTTCCTTTAAATGCATATTTCTTATCTTAGAAAACGCCGAGCAAACCAGGCAAAACCCGGTACCGAACCTAGTCCTGATCCTAGGTTCCCAACTTTAGAACTGTGTAATAAGTTTGCTCGAACAACCTACAAGCCTATAAAAATGAGCTACTTAAATAGGCAATTCTTCACCCAATCCTGTCCCTTGGCAATGAATGTTATAAACTTCTAACAACTCGATAATCTCGTATTCTGCACTCACCCAATTAACACATCTTTATGAGCAGAATTCTATAATAACATAATTAGACAGGATGGTCTTATGTTCGTCACCACTGTCCAAGGGATTCCCCTGACAATCACACCTATACTACTCAACCGATTTCTTGGACTACGACCCTCACAGTCCACCTTTTGTTGTTACCCTCCTAGGGAGCCTCCCTTTGATGCTCCCTACTCTCACATCACCTTAGATTCCCTACACTCCTACTTCTATACGTATGTTAGAAACCCCCTGGCCAGACGATTTCAGTCTGTTGACCTTCAAGTCCAGGACTACGCTCTATATAGAGTTATAGTTCGATGCATTCTACCGTTATCCACTAGAGACATCGCTACCATGCGACCATTTCACACCTTCCTCCTATACGCACTGACTCATCAGCTTGATATCGACATTGGACTACACATGTTCCATGCGATCCTACATGCATCCAGTGTTACCATGCAGGGGCGGGTACGCACTCCCTATTGCCACATCATCAGTTCCATTTTACATTACCACGATCGTAACATCACCGAGGGAGAGACGGCCACAATGACTGATTATGACGAGATAGGTTATAGGAACTTCTCCCTAGCTGGTATAGAGGTCTCGAGTACTGGGGTTTTGTCGTGGAGACGCCAGCGAGCCGGACCACCGATCGACTCTAACGAGGATGTTGAGGTAGATGTCGGAGATATGGTAGCCGAGGTTCGTGAGCACATAGACGAGCCTCCTCCACCGACACTATACGAGAGAGTGACACGGCTCGAGACGCATATCCAGAGCCTCCGAGAGGAAGTGGAGGCAAATCGTGCCGAAGGAATGGAGGCAAATCAGGGCTATTACACTAAGTATATGAGTGCCTGCAGAGACGATAGAGAGACTAGTGATGCACGATATGATGAGATGATGGCGCTATTTCGATCCTGACACACGGGCTCATCTGATCATCCTGGTCCCTCCTCCTAGACTCGAGTGGCATTGTACTAGTGACTATTTGACTGCCCCTACATAGTAGGGTTGATTTATATTTGACTTATATGACTGTGCTGGTTCTCTCTCATACCAGCTGACTTATGGGGTTGATTACTTGCTTTTCATGATTATCTGATCTTCATTAGGATTATGCTTAGTAGAATAGGTTTACTCTATTTTGAAAAATCAGCTTTTAAAAATAGTTTTAAAACTGCTTTACTGAATTTCAAAATCAGTTTTTTAAAAACAATTTTTTCCGATTTTCGACTTAGTTTTCCTTTAAAACCACCCCCTTCAAAACTAGGGGTTCTTCGCAAATGGACTTAGCCTAGGCCCTAACCCTAGAACTGCATGCACCTATAGATTTAGAAGCCAGCATCTCACAAGCACCTTGGGTACTGTTGATTGATAACCTAGAATGGGTTGAGATGCTTAGGTCTTACCCTTAATTCAAGATGCTTTAAGTCAGTCCATCTGCAGTAATTGGGGCACTAAATACAACTTAACAGTAATCAAGTTAAGTGTCAAGCTTAGACAATCTAACTTAAATAGAACACTTAACTCGACTAACCCTAGCAAAAACTACTATTTATAACAGTTAGTAAGTAGCTAATTGGGTTAGACAGGTCCCTACAGAGAAAATTTAAATTGGTTTGATTCAGTTTATCTTGCATTGGTTCAGTACATCACATTATTCTGTTATATTATTGTGCAAGTTATCTATTATTTTGCTATATTGGTTGTTTTTTTTGATATATGGCAAAGGGGGAGAGATAGGAAAGGAGAGAATTTTTAAAGGAAAGAATTTTTATTAGCCTTAAAATTTTCATCCTTTCTTCAAAAAATTTATTTTTATTAGCCTTAAATTTTTTTTATCCTTTCTTCAAAAAAAATACTTACACTATTTTTCAAAATACTTACTCTTTCAAAAGTACTGAGTCTAAATTGTTTTCAAAAGTACTTAGTCTAAATTATTTTCAAAATAAAGCATTTTTTAAGTACTTAAACTTAAGCTATCACTAAGTACTTATTTCTAAACTTCTCTAGAAAAGTTTCGAAATACTAAACAGATTGAAAACTTTTAAAGTACTTTCAAAAACTCAAAAGAGATGTCTAAGAAATTTTTTTCACTAAGTTGTTCTTCTAAAAATTTCTAATTATAAATTTTTTTTTGAAAATCTATTTTTGAAAAATCTTCTAAGTTTTGAAAAATTAAATTCCATCATGTTGACTTAGAAATTTTTCAAACCCCATGAAATGTTGAAAAACCTAGGGGGAGATTCCTTCCAGGGGGAGGGAACTAAACTAGTTTATCATCTACGCTGATTAACTTAACTCTTTGAATCAGGTTGCCATAAATCAAAAAGGGGGAGATTGTTGGTGCAGACAGCACCTAAGTCGAACCTGGGTTTTGATAAATGACAAAAGGTTCAAAAGTTAAGTCTTATTTGTTATCTAACATGTTGCTTGAGTGTGCATATTGAAGTCCTAGCGAAGGGCTGGTAGGCGCCTGGCGAAGGACTGCCAGGATACAAAGCCCTAGCGAAGGACTGCTAGGCACCTGGCGAAGGAATGTCAGGACACGAAGACCTAGCGAAGGACTGCTAAGCACCAGGCAAAGGACAGCCTGGGAACCAAGACCTAGCGAAGGACTGCTAGGCACCTAGCGAAGGACTGTCAGGATCCGAAGACCTGTTGAAGGACTGCTAGGCACCGGGCGAAGGATAGCTTGGTATCCAAGACCTGGCAAAGGACCGCTAGGTAAAAGTCCAACCGGAGGAGCCGGTTGGCAACAGGTAAATTCTCCTGAGAGGAGTAGGTGAGGACGCGTTCCCCTTCGAGGGAACAGTAGGCGTCGTTTCGACCTAGGGCTCCATTTTGGAGACCCAAAGTTAGAACCAAGATAGCTAAGGCTGTATAAAACTAATACTTTATTGTTTTATATTGTTTTGGACTAGCCCTGGATGCAGGACCCAAGGAACGTGTGTCTACAACTCAGAATGCCCAAAGGAGAGAGGCAAGTTGCTGAGCAGGGTGCCCCCAGTGTCCAGGGTGCCCCAAGGTGAATACAAAACAAGTTAAGCAAAAGGAAGCTTCAGTAGCTTACTGGGCGGGGCGCCCCCATGCTCCAGGGTGCCCCCGTGCTCCAAGGCGCCCCCAGTGCCCAGGGCGCCCCGCACTCAAGCCAACGAAGCGGATAACTTCATCCAGCCGAGAAGCTCGCTGAAAGAGTCAACCAGGGCACCCCTAGCCTCCCGGGCGCCCCCACAGTCAACCCTCAACCTAATCGAGTGGGATAAGGGCTGACCAAGAGTTTCTCGGATCGGGTGACACGTGGGGGGGGGGGGCGCCCCCAACGTTCATGGCGCCCCGAGGGGCTATAAAAAGCCCCCTCGACCCCAAGGCTTGAACAATCAATCCTTCCAACGCATTCACGCTCTTCTACTCCCGCGCACTGCTCCGGAAACCTCCCGACTCAAGATACAAGCGCCGACGACGTCCCTCTGCTCCGAAAATACAATCTACACTGGACGTCGGTAACGAAGAGTTGCTTTTAAGTTTACTGTACTATTCTTGTAAGACATTTTGTAAACTGTTTTTACGCACATATAGAATTGCCTGCAGTAAACGGTCAACGTTCGTGGGCCTTGGAGTAGGAGCCGACCGCGACTCCGAACCAGGTAAAATCTTGGTGTTCGCGTGTGTTTTACTTTATTTATTTCCGCTGCTAATTCTCTTTTACAAATCCGAACGTTTTACGATATTCACCCCCCCTCTATCGTTCTTCTCGATCCAACACTTAGGTCTTTGCCTTAATTCAAGATGCTTTAAGTCAGTGCATTTGCAGTAATTGGGGCACTAAATACAAATTAAACAGTAATCAGGTTAAGTGTCAAGTTTAGAAAATCTAACTTGAACAGAACACTTAACTTGACTAACCCTAACAAAAACTACTGTTTATAACAGTTAGTAAGTAGCTAATTGGGTTAGACATGACCCTACAGAGAGAATTCAAATTGTTTTGGTTCAGTTTATATCTTGAATTGGTTCAGCACAGTACATCATTCTTTTGTTATATCCTTATGCAATTTATTTTTTTTTTGCAATATTGCTTTGTTTTTTTTTTGATATATGGCAAAGGGGGAGAGATAGGAAAGGAGAGAAGCTTTAAAATTTTTCAATTTATAATTTTGAAAACTTTATCCTTTCTTCAAAAAGTACTTAATCTAAGTTTTTCAAAACTACTTCAAAGTACTTAATCTAAGTTTTTCAAAATTGCTTCAAAGTACTTAATCTAAGTTTTTCAAAACTATATCCTTTCTTCAAATTAAAGCACTTAATCTAAGTTTTTCAAAACTACTTCAAAGTACTTAATCTAAGGTTTTCAAAACTATTTCTAAGTACATGATCTAAGTTGTTTTCAAAATTGATTCTGAGTACTTGACCCAAATAGTTTTCAAAAGTATTTTCTAAGTACTTAAACTTAAGCTATGTTCAAAATATCTCTAAGTACTTATTTCTAAACTTCTCTAATAGAAAAGTTACTAAGCAAAAAGTGTCTAAAAGTACTAAAGAGATTAAAATTTTTTAAGTGCTTCTAAGAACTTAAACTTCAGAAGATGTTTTAAAAAAAAATTTTATTGACTTGAAAATTTTTCTAAATTTCTAAGTATAAATTTTCCAAAGTGCCCAACCAAATTTTTGAAAAATATTTTCAAAAATTCTTTTGAAAAATGTTCTAAGTGTTGAAAAATTAATTCCATCTTTAGACTTAGAAATTTTTCAAACCCCACGAATCTTTGAAAAAACATAGGGGGAGATTCCTTCCAGGGGAGGAAACTAAACTGATATTTTAACTGTTTTGATTAACTTAACTTTTTGAATCGGGTTGCCATAAATCAAAAAGGGGGAGATTGTTGGTGCAGACAGCATCCAAGTCGAACCTGTATTTTGATAATGGCAAAGGATTCAAAAGTTAAGATGTTATGGTTATCTAACATGCTACTTGAGTGTGCAGATTGAAGTCCTAGCGAAGGACTGCTAGGCACCTAGCGAAGGACTGCTAGGCATCGGAACACTAAGACCTAGCGAAGGGCTGCTGGGCACCTAGCGAAGGGATGCTAGGAAACGAAGACCTAGCGAAGGACTTCTTGGTATTGAAGACCTGGCGAAGGACTGCTAGGCACCAGGTGAAGGACTGCTTGGAACCAAAAACCTGGCGAAGGATTGCTAGGCACCAGGCAAAGGACTGCTTGGCACTGAAGACCTGGCGAAGGACTGCTAGGCACCAGGCGAAGGACTGCTTGGAACCAAAAACCTGGCGAAGGATTGCTAGGCACCAGGCGAAGGACTGCTTGGAACTGAAGACCTGGCAAAGGACTGCTAGGCACCTGGCGAAGGACTGCTGGGCAAAAGTCCAACTGGAGGAGCCGGTTGGCAACAGGTAAATTCTCCTCAGAGGAGTAGGTGAGGACGCGTTCCCCATCGAGGGAACTGTAGGCGTCGGTTCGACGTAGGGTTCCATTTAGGAGACCCAAAGTCAGAACCAAGATAGCTACGGCTGTAAGAACTATCTAATACTCTTGTTGTTGTATTGTTTTGGACTAACCTTGGATGTAGGACCGAAGGAATGTATTTCTGCAGCTCAGAACACCCCAAAGGAGAGGGGCAGGCAGCTGGGTAGGGCGCTGATAGCACCCAAATAAACTGTCACGAATGTGGGTCTCAAATTTAGAATTTATAAATGAACGCTGGAAACCCTTTTACAATCAAAATCTGTAAATGTAGCAAAGGGGCCTCAGGTCGTATTTTTCTCGGGGACTAGTTGAGAGTTTGATTCGAGCTTGGTTTATGTGTCGTTTGTGTTTTTGGGTTTCAAATAAGTGATTGGGTTTTGGTTTGTAAATTTGGAAATGAAACACGAGAAAAAGAAAGGAAAACTACACAAGGGAATTAAGAGATCGAAAGCAATAGTAACTCAATCAAAGGGAAATCGAATCAACCAAAGGAACTAAATTGATATTAAAAAGAGCACACTATTGATATTAAATGCAATCTTATTACTGAACAATTGATTAAACACAATGATGGCAGATTTTAGAGACAACAAGCTTGATACAATGAAAAGCATGTGAAATTCAGAATTTGAACAAACACTGCATTCAACTCATCTTAGAAGTTTTTTTTAAAAGCTAACTAAAGCAGGAAAAATTCAGAATAGCTAAAGGTGATATCAATAGATTCCAAAGCTATCTTACACCAAAAAAAAACTAGTGAAAATCTAATGCAAATTAGTGCCCAAACAGCTTGGCACGCAAGCTATAACCCTTGTGCCAAGGCTGCTGTTTTGTACCAAACTGATTCAGCAGTTCAGATTGAGAATTATTGATCAGACTGAGAAAAGGAAAACTGTAAATGCAAGGAAATGCAAAGATAATTGAGAGCTTAACTCCAAGTAAATGACTGAACAAGCCAGACCCTAAGCACACAACATCTCAATACAACCAAATGCACAGAGAATTCAGATTTGAACTTAGATTTCAGAATTGGATTTCAGATTTCAGACATGAAAGTGATTCAAAATTACTGCTGCGCAAGGCTTGAATTCGAATGCTATTTAGCTAGAACAAATTTCAAAGTAAATTCAAATAGTAAACTAAAGCAATTGGAACAAAACACAGGACACAATGATAAGAACTAAAAAAATTGCAGAATTCAATTGGCACATAAGCTGGAATTGGCACGCAAAGATTTAAGCTAGAATTTAACTGAAATTACAGCTATTGTTAACTAAACAAACTCCCTAACTGATTGTCTTATAGGATTAAAACTTAATTAAGTAAAAACAACTCAGAGATTAAAAGTAACAACTAGAACAGCTGATAAAACTGAAACTCAAAACAGAATTTCGACAGAATTGAAACTACATGCGAAAACTGAATTGTAACTAATTAAACTACTCCTCGATTCCTTCCAGAGCTCATGTACTCCTTGGTTGTCAAGCAAGGGAGAGCCTCGGACCCGCAAGCTCAGCAAATCATGGGGAAAACTTCATCTGCGATTGAATACAGCTCAGATTGCTCATTTCTGAATTTTCCATTCGAAATCTTCATTGCAGCTGCGTCTGCATGCGTAGGTGGGTGGATGATGATCCAAACTACTCAGGGAACCCCTCTGGATAGCTCAGGTGGAAGGTATTGGAGCACAGCCGATCCGAAGGTAACAAATGGACAAAGCTGTGGAAACCTCTCAACAACTCTGTTCTTAGGCAATTCCGAACTAGAAACTCTCACTGATGGCCTTCCCAATGACCTAGTTCATGAATTCAGCAAGGAAATCGAGTGGTCGCGCATCAGATTGAAGAAAAAACTAAGAACGAAGGAAGAACAATGAAGAACTGGACTGTGCGGCGAAGACGTGACGAGAAAGGAAGCTACGGCAATTTTTCCTTAAGTAATCAGAAATGGACGGCTCAGATTTAATTGAGAAAATCCAACGGCTGATCTTGCTCTGATTTGAGCCAAACTTTGAGGATGTTGATCAGGGGTCAGGATCTGTCTTATGGTATGTTGGATCCTCCAGATGTGCAACGGATGGTCCAGATCAACTTAGTCTTTGAATGGACGATCTAGAGCCCTCCAAGCTTGATCCAATGGTTGATTGAGCTCTGATTGGAATGAAACTTTCAAATCTTGATCAGGTTGCTTGATCAACCCTAACCCTAGCTCGGATTGGTTCAGATGATCCCGGATGGCTTAGATCTAGTAGCTTTTGAATCGGACGGCCCGGATTAATCGTAGCCTTGATAATTCAATCCGGTTCCACTTCCGAATCAAGTTTGACCCAGTATACCCTAGGTCCTTGAACCTTTGATGCCTACAATAATAGATCCAAAATTTAGTGGCCAATTATTCCAAATATATGTAAATTTGCAATTAAGTCCAAAATAAGAGTAAGTTCTAAAACCTAGGGCAATTTCACAATTAAGCAATAAAAACATAGGTCAAACATGGATTTTAACAATTAAAATAATCAACAAAATGATATCTATCAACTCCCCCACACTTAACCTTGAGCGTCTCGCGAAAACACTAAGTATGTATCCCTTAGGCTTTCTTAAGCATAATTAGAAGCAAATGAAAAGAAATTACCTAAGGTTGTCAATTCTCAAAAATCTAAGCTCTATGGATTATTATCTTGTCCTTAAATCAACAACTTAGCCTTTTCATCCATCATGAGTCATTGAGATGAATTCAACTCACTAGCCTTTCAAGGAAAATTTTGGTGGCTCTCTCCTTAAGGTCTAACTTGATGATGGAAGTGGAGCTCACTCAAACACACATGCTTTTTGCACTACCATAGGCTTGCTTATTGTCTAATCTCCACCATTATTCATGATTAGGATCAACGTCTACAAAAACAAGTGAAAACATGAAAAATGTTAAGAAATAGAGTAAAAATCAAGGAAATGGAAAAAAAAGGGTAAAGTGGAAGACTTGGGTGCTCAAAGATGTTTCCAATGTGCTTTGCCCCTCTTGTCAGTCCTCTAGTGATATCAAAAATGTGGTGGAGTTAATCTTGAACAATGACTTCGACTTGGATGAATAAAACCCTATTAATCTCAATGTGCCAACTTCCACCTTGCGTGCCAAATTTCTTTCTCCATCTTCTTTCCTGATTTTCCTCTTTTCCTTTCTCTCTAGCAAGGTCAGAAATGAACTAAAATAAACTTAAATCCGGATAAGAAAAACATTCCATGATTTTGTAGTGCCAAGTTTTCAATCGTGTGCCATCTTTGTTTTTGCTCTTTTCTTTTTTTTTCAACTGTTTTTCTTCTCTTTTTATTTCCTGCTCTTAATCTTCTAATGGAGCCTTTCAGATCTTGCAAAACTCCAATTTCTTCATATCAGTTGGCATCTAAAAGTAGTTGAGCACTTAAAGAATTCCACTCAAAATTCTGCTCAACAAGTTCAAATTCAGCCTCTTCACTTTCTATTCTGATCAGCAGTTGTTTCGAATTTTTCTTGCATCTTCCTGCATCAGATTCTAGCATCCATTGGTTCTTCTTATACCTTGCAAACTCCTGCATTTTTCTAGTTGGCAGTCAGCATCAAATAGAGATGGAAAGGTTGATCCCAGCTGTGTGCCATTCAATTTCTGCAAATTTTCTTTCTTTTTCTGTTCTTGACCTGAAAAATTCAATCAACTACATTTCTTTCTACTTTGATCAGCAGTGTAGGTACCTAACAATTTCAGATACATTCCTATACCTACTGCCTTGATTTATAGCCTCAAAAACTCAAATTAGGTTGCAAGTTGGTACAAACTGCCTTCATAGAATTTCTATTGGTTTTCCTCCTTTCATAACTGAATTTTCAGCTTAATTATCAACTTGCTGCTCTCCAAAACCTCTTGGGCTTCGAGTGGGTTTGTTCTGAGTCCTTTTCAGCATTCTTTGCAGCAGCCTCATTAATTCCAACTCAACTCCTCTTCACTTCAATTTCTGCACTGCACCAGCTCATACAATAGCACTTCACTGATTTTTCCAGCTTCTATATCCTTTCGGCAGCATTAGAATTTCCTCCTGGTTCTCAGCTTCTTCAAGATTTGATCTATGGTAGGAGATATCCATTGCAACCTATTGCTACTGAAATATCTTGTTCTTCTTTGAATTATTTACTTTTGGATTCCATCTCTTGATACTCAACTTGCCACTTCCTTTCAATTTCGGCACAACCTTTTTCTGCTTCAAAGTTTTTGCATCCGCTGCAGATTCCTTGCCATTCTCTGATCTCGTAAACAAATTAACATCAATAAAAGCTTGCATCGAATGGAAAATGAAATTCCAGCACTGTAATTTTTAATTCTGTCCACTGTAATGTAGTGCTGAATTTTTCAGTGAGTGTATTTAGGCTAGGCACAGTAGTTTGTATCATTTCAGCAGCTCAAAGTAGAAATATCTCAGCTTCAATTCAGATTCAATTCAGCTTCAATCCTAACTTCATCAGCCTTCAATTCAGCTTGACTTCAGCTGGATATCAAATTCCAGCTCTCGGCAGAAATTTTCAATGCAATGCTATTCAGATTTTCAGCTGCACAAACTGTTTTAAGTATCAGATCTCGGCTTCTCAACATTGGTTTAGATAATTCCAGCTTCGACTCAGTCTCTACAAGATGTTGCTGATCTTAGCTTCCCAAAATTCCAACTTTTCAATTTTTATCCAAGTCAATTTCCTATCCAAGTTAGCATTTTTTTTTCTTCACCTTGGCACAAGAATTTCTTTCTTTTTGCATTTTCGTGCCACTGTTTCTCATTGCAGAAATATTTTTCATTGTCACACCATGCCACTTGGATCTTCAAAACATGTTAAGGAATCTAGATCTCCAATTGCTTCCATCCTCTTGTTCATTTTTAGAATTCAAATTCAACTCACTTGACACCTTTTGGCTTCAACTTGGCAAAAAAAAATTTCTTTTTGACATGAAATACATCCTTGCTCCAAAATAATTCCCAAAACTTTAGTCACTCCCCAACACTTAAATTTTTGTCCGTCTCGGGCAAAATAGCATTAGAAACATTCCAAACAAACAAGCCCATAAAAAAAAAGTGGGGTTAAGAGTAGGAAATAAGTAAAGAAAAAGGGATTGAACATGATTTTTGCCAAAATTGAAATGGAAAGGTAAACAAAGGGATTAGCCTCTATAGATGTGATCCAATCATTGAAATATGATTTTGAAAGATCCTAAGCAAGTTCTAAAGTACAATAACATATGTGTATCACAATATAAGGCTAATCTCACTAGGTAAAAATAATTCATCTCAAGTCTTCAATTAAGAATCTAAAGCTAAATAGTACTCAAGCATCCAAGAATTCATCCATTAGCTCAAACCCTAAGTTTTGACAACCAAATTTAATTTATTTTCCAAAAGACCCTAATATGACAATAAGTTAACCTAGAGGGATACATTTATTCCTAATCATGCAAATAAAAAGTACTAAAACAAAAGACATGGTATTTACAATCATTTTACTCATGTTATGTGTCTTAAAAATTTATTATCAACTACTTACTCCAAAAAGAGAAAGAATTTATTCATAAAACTAAGAGAAATGATATGTACAATGGAATGTAAATGTAGAGAAAGTGAACCCCCCTTAAGTTAGGTAGATGGCATCCTCAATGTACACATCCTCCACCTCTAGCTCCTTTAGTTCTTCAAAATACTTCTTGAGCCGGTGTCCATTAACTTTCCACACAAATCCATTAGCTTCGTCCCTAATTTCAACAACTCCATAGGGAAAAATATCAGTTATAATAAATGGACCTTCCCACCTTGACCTCAACTTACCTCTTATCAATTTGAGCCTTGATTTATACAATAAAACCTTGTCACCGATTTTGAAGTCTTTCTTCACAATGTGTTTATCATGGAAATTCTTGGTCTTTTCTTTGTAAATCCTTGAATTTTCGAATGCCTCTAGCCGGATTTCTTCAAGTTCTTGAAGATGTAATTTTCTTTCTTCTCCCGCCTTGGTAGCATCGAAATTGCAAGCTTTCACCGCCCAATATGCCTTGAGCTCTATTTCCACGGGGAGGTGACAAGCCTTTCCATAAACCAATCGGTAGGGCGACATGCCAATCGGTGTCTTATATGCTGTCCTGTAGGCCCAGAGTGCGTCATCTAGCCTCTTGCTCCAGTCTTTTCTAGTGGGCCCAACTGTCTTCTCTAGAATGGATTTTATCTCTCTGTTGGAAATTTCAGCCTGTCCATTTGTTTGGGGATGATAGGATGTAGAGATTTTATGAACCACCCCATATTTGCTCAGCAGTGTCTTCATGTGTTTGTTACAGAAATGAGATCCTTGGTCACTAATTATTGCTCTTGGAATTCCAAACCTGCAGAAAATGTGTGACCTAACAAAACTACAAACAACAGAAGAATCATCAGTCTTGGAGGGAATGTCCTCCACCCATTTTGAAACATAATCCACAGCAAGTAAAATATACAGATAACCATAAGATGCAAGAAAAGGTCCCATAAAATCTATCCCCCAAACATCAAAAATCTCAAAATAAAGTATAGCATACTGGGGCATCTCATGTCTCGCTCCTATGTTCCCAGTTCGCTGACATTTATCACAATTTTTATAAAAATCATGTGAATCATGAAAAAGGGTGGGCTAGTATAATCCACACTCTAATACTTTCCTGGCAGTCCTCTAGGGTTCAAAATGCCCCCCACAAGCTGATGAATGACAAAATGTCAGGACAGAAGTAAACTCATGATCGGGTATGCATCTCCTAATTATTTGGTCATTACAAAATTTCCACAAATAAGGATCATCCCACACATAAAACTTTGCATCACTTTTTAATTTATCTTTTTGAGCCTTAGAAAATTGAGTGGGAAATACATGTGCAACTAAAAAGTTAACTAGGTCTGCATACCACGGTGTCTCACCATGCACTGAAATCAAGTGCTCATCTCTGAAATCGTCATCAATGGTGGTAGGAGATCCATCTCCTTCAAGTCTGCTCAAATGATCTGCAACTAAGTTCTCTCTTCCACTTCTATCTCTGATCTCCAGGTCAAATTCTTGGAGTAGGAGCATCCATCTGATCAATCTAGGTTTTGCATCAGACTTCTTCAATAAGTATTTGAGAGCTGCATGATCAGAAAAAATAATCACATGTGAGCATAATAAATAAGATCTGAATCTATCTAAAGCAAAGACAATGGCAAGAAGCTCCTTTTCAGTCGTGGTGTAATTGGCTTGGGCGGCATCTAGGGTTTTGGAGGCGTAGCAAATGACATGTGGTGTTCCATCAACCCTCTGTGCTAAAACAGCTCCCATTGCAAAATTAGAAGCATCACACATTAATTCAAAAGGTAGAGTCCAGTCAGGTGATGTAATAATAGGAGCTGAGGTAAGAGCCTCCCTGAGTCTATGAAAAGCTTCCTTGCATTTCTCATCAAAGTGAAACTCAACATCCTTCTGTAGTAGTCGCGAGCTAACCCGGGCGCCCCAGATGCCTCGGGCGCCCTGGGCTCAAGCCAACGAAGCGGATAGAGTTTAACTCAGCGAGAAGCCAGTGGACCAAGTCAACCCGGGCGCCCCCGTCAAACCTCGAGCCCGATCCTGGAGGGATAAAGGCTGACCGAGAGGTTTGCAGATTGAGTGACGCATGGAGGGCGCCCCCAGCATCCCGGCCGCCCCCAGGTTCACTATATAAGGGGCTCAACCCCCAAGACTTCTTAACACATTCTTCCAACGCAAATACGCTCTTCGACTCAAGTGCTCTGCTCTGGAAACCTTCCATCTCGAGGTTCTAGCACCGACGACGACCCTACGCACCGAAGAACGATCTACACCGGGCGTCGATAACAAAGAGTTAGTTTTTGTATTCATACTGCACTATTACTGTACAACTTCTTGTAAGAACTTGCGCGATTATAGTATTACCCGCTGTAAATGGTCAAGGACCGTGGGCGTTGGAGTAGGAGCTGATCGCGACTCTGAACCAAGTAAATCCTTGTGTTCGCGTTTGGTTTTCGTGTTAATTTTCCGCTGTGCATTCTCTCTCTAAATCCGAAACGATTTACGATATTCACCCCCCCCCCCTCTATCGTATTCTATCGATCCAATATTTTCTTCCGAGCCTTTTTGTTCTCCTTTAGGTTGGGGCACTCTGTTCTTAAATGTCCCTTCTTGTTGCACTCATAGCATGTTATGTTACCTTTGTTCTTCTGGCTCGTCGAGGGTTCAGATGGATCTTCCTTCTTCTGATTTGACTTCTTTTTATTTGTTTGGTTTTTGAGCTCCTTGTAGTAGTCGCAAGCTAACCAGACCAGTTTTGGATGATCCTCTTCATCATCATCTAATTCTGAGTCTGAGTCGGACTCGGGTACTGTTGAAGCTTCTTTTTCTGAGATCTTCCTGGAGTTATTTCTGCAACAAACGCAATACTCTTCTCGACCAATGTAGTATTAGTTTGTTCGTGTAATTCTAATTCAAAAAATAATTTGTCTAATTTAATTTCTAAAAGGTTCTTGGAAACCTTGTAGGCATCTACCATAGACACCCACAATGTGTTCCATGGGAACGAGTTTAGGTATACCTTATTAGGTCACGGTTTTTGACCTTGTGACCTATTGTGTGCAGCTCGTTATCAGCTCCTGGATTCTTGCGTGGAGCTGTGCTGCCGATTCACCTTCGTGCATCTCTATTGTGTACAATCTGTTGAGCAACAGATCTCTTTTGCTTATTCGCGTATCAAATGTACCTTCGTGCAGTTCGATGAGTTTCTTCCATAGTTCTTTCGCGCTGCTGAAGGGTCCGACGCAGTTTAGTTCTTCTTTCGTCAGGCTGCAATGTATTGTCTGTGTATCTTTTGCGTCAATCTCGATCTTCTTCTTGAGTGGTCCGTCCCACTCAGTGTAGCCATGCACCATGCCTTCTGCATTTTTGGGTATCTCCAATCCAGACTGGATGATGATCCAAATGTCCACCTGAGTTTTCAGGTGGATCTCCATCCTACTCATCCAATAGAAGAAATCTTCTCCTGAGAAGAGTGGCGGTCTGGTAGTGCTATATCCCTCATGCATGACCATTTAATATTTAACTGAAAAATTTACAACCAAAAACTTGTCCCAAGACTAAGTCTTGGAATAGTAGTGCGGCAGAAAGAAATAGTAATAAGAAAAATAAGTGGTGTTGCACCAACCTCGATTAACAAGAAAATTATTAATGAAAAAAACATTTAAAATTTAAAAAATCTGAAAAATCACTCTACTGGTGGTTGCACCAGATTTGAGTCACCCGCTCTCATACCACTGGTGGGATCGTTTAGAATCGATAGAGGAATATCGATAAACAATTTTCGGATAAAAAAGAGCAATTTACGTAGCGGAAAAATTCAATGCTAACACTTTTATTTTTTACTTGGTTCGGAGTCGCGGTCGGCTCCTACTCCAAGGCCCATGGTCCTTGACCGTTTACGATGGACAATTCTATATTCCGAGAAAATAGTACAAGTTTGATGTTGAATACAGAATTTAAAATACAGCAATAAAAACATTATACCGACGATCGGTGAAGATTCGTAGATCGGAGCCGCGGGTCGTTGTTGGTGCTTGAGAGTTGAACATGGAGTGTTTGGAGCAAAGCGCTTGAAAGAAATCATTGGAAGCAGTTGTCTTCTGAAGTAAGGGGGTGAACCCCTTTATATAGTAGTTGCTTGGGCGCCTGTGTTGAAGGAGCGCCTGACACGTGGCCTTCCCTGCGTGAATCCACATCCGCAGACTTGGCTAGCACTTATCCCTTCAACTGGGGCGCCTGAGCTGACTGGGGCGCCTGTATCAACATAGGCACCTGATGGTGCCTAATACTAGTGTCACGATGAGCAATCAAATTTATTGGTGCTTGGATGGCTAGAGAGGGGGGGAGTGAATATAGCCAGACACAAAAATCGCTTTTCTTTTGAACTGATTTTGCACTTAGGGTTAGTAGCACAGCGGAAGAAACACAAAACAGAGTATTGATGCAAAAATGAAAAGCAACCCAGAAAAGCTAACAAGGATCATTTCCAAGGTTCGGGGATAACTTGCCCCTACTCCTTGGCGTGCCCTTAAGGTGGGCGATCCCGTGATCGTCGGCAGATCAAGCCCCGGAAAATCCGAGTAGAATGCAACCTCCTTCTCGGTGGAGTAACCTCTCCACAGCGTTTCAAGATAAATGAAGTAGTAAGTACATGAAACATAAGTAGGAATCTTACTAAGCACTTAGGACAGCAAGAACACAAGCAAACTCCTCTCCGAGCTCCACTCAGCACAGATCTCACGCAAGAGCTCCCTGCTCTTCGTGTCTTCTCGCTGATGGACTCGCCAAGCTCCATGATTCTCTTCCAAGTGCTCAAGTATCAGAAGGTTGCTCAAGATTCACAGTTGCTTGCTCAAGAGATGGATCAAAGTTGTTGCAAGAGCACAAGAGTTGTAGCTGAAGGGAAGAACTTGTCGCAAAACCAGAGAAGTGATCAAGTGTTCTTCTGAGGCTTCATCGCTACCAAGCCCTTAAGCCTCTCCCACTGATCGCCAGGTCACAGCCACTCTCTGCAGCTCCCAGCTGCTCAACTGTAACTGCCCACCTACCACTGAGCTCTCCTGGACTCCCTGAGCTTCCCTCAGACAAGCCCCAGTCAACAGCTCCAGCAGCGCCAGAATCCGTTGCAACCTGAGATGGAAACCTGCCCAATCTGATGTAGCAAAAGCCCCTATTTGACTCCCCTTGGATGATCCCTGAGTCACCTACACACTTAGCAGCACATTAGGGCAGCAAATCAACAGAAGATCAAAGCATCAGAACATATCAGTGGTGTATCAGTAGCAATCAGAGTGCGATCAGACGCGATCAGAGCATCTGACAACGCGTTTGAATTTAAGAGATCGGTCACCAGACCGATCCAGGGCTCGTGGATCGATCACCGGACCTATCCACAGCTTTGCTGGGATTCCCAGCTTCTACAGCCACAAGGGCCTGATCGGTCACCAGACCGATCAGGAAGCTTCCTGACCGATCAGGCACCAGCCTGATCGGTTATAAGGAGTCTGCGACACTTGATCGTTCACCCGAACGATCTGAACAGTATCCCAGATCGGTCACCAGACTGATCAGGAGCCGAACAGAAGCCAACCCAAACCTTTCTGTTCTCTCCCTGATCGGTCACCAGACCGATCAGGAGCCAAACAGAAAAGCTTCTGTTCTCTCCCTGATCGGTCACCAGACCGATCAGGAGCCGAACAGAATCCAACCAAAACTTTCTGTTCTCTCCCTGATCGGTCACCAGACCGATCAGGAGCCGAACAGAAATCAGCCAAGTTTCTGTAAGCTCCCTGATCGGTCACCAGACCGATCCACGAGGGAACTCCTTGCCAAATTCGCCTGATCGGTCACCAGACCGATCCAGCCAAAGCTAAAACAATCTATGTCATGAGAACGAGCTCCAGCCCTTCTCTGACTCGTGCTTAGTCCCCCGGACCAAGACTCCATGCCCAATCTCACTCACTGGGACTTCAACCTAGCCCTCCAAGCTAGGACCTAGCCTTCCAAGCCAGGGTTTCATCCATCCTAGCCTTCCAAACTAGGACCTGGCCCTCCAAGCCAGGGTTTCCATCACCTAACCCTCCGAGTTAGGAATTTTCACACCTAGCCCTCCAGGCTAGGACATTTCCACACCTGACCCTCCAAGTTAGGACTTTTCACAACTAGCCCTCCAAGCTAGGATTTTTCCACCCCTAACCCTCCAGGTTAGGACTTTTCACACCTAGCCCTCCAAGCTAGGATTTTTCCACACCTAACCCTCCAGGTTAGGACTTTTCACACCTAGCCCTCCAAGCTAGGGTTTCATTCAATCAATGCCCAATCCCCGACCAGGACTTAATCCCAATCATCATATCAACCTATGTAACGCCCGCCCTTATATCTACTCTCGGGGCGGGGTTACGTACAATCAATCATAAAATTTTAACATCAAATAAAACAAATGTGCAAGGACTAAGTACTGAGCATGCTTGTTTAGAACTATCAAGTGATATTTACAAATGCTAAGCATACTAGTCAGGGCATGCCAATCAGATATCATACTATAATGATTAGAGCATGGTAGGTGCATAGCAAGTTCCGTAACACATAAATCATGATAGTGAGATTATACATTCCATTTCAAAGTATCATGAATTCACATCCTAGGACATCATTTAGAAGCATAGTCATAGGTTTTCATGCATAACAATTGTTCCTATGATTAAGTCAAAAGGAAGTCTAGAATATCATATGAAACATCTTAATCAAGAGTTATCCTATAACATGATAGGTTTACAAGTAGTTCAATTCACAACATAACTAAACATAAGAATAGTATAAGAGTATTCCAAGTATAGTCACTAACATTCATTATCAAGGAAAACATCATTATAGCATAGTTAAGTAGATATATAAGAATCATTCTTTCCCAAGCCACCACCCCACACATCTTTAGCCCTCCTGCCTCTTCCTTCAATTTAAGTGTCCCTTACCCTTATCTGCAGCATAAGACAACACATAAACTAGTAAGCACAAATGCTTAGTAAGGATCCTGTCCTACTCGCAAAATCCATACGGAAGAATACAATATGTACACATAATGAATCATAAGCATGAGTTTATCATAGCATACTAAATATCAAAGTTTCTAAGCAAGCAGTATAAAGTATCTTAAGCATACCCTTCACATATAATAAATGTTTTCAAAATAATTCCATAAAGGTATTACTTAAAAATACTTCAACATCATATAGGGCCCAGTTGTGTACCACATCATGCGCGTTCCCTAATGAATTGGGGTAGCGAGCCACCAATCCCATTAGAGCAGGACCCTTCCGTCCTACCGGAGCCATGACCTTCAGTTAACATGCACCCCGGATTTGTTTAACGACCGCCTTCCGAGTCGGGTACACAACTCTCAAAGTAAAATATTTTTCATACTTTTACATATATGCTAAGGAGTACTCCAAATCCACTCTCAAGGGACACACCACTCTTCAAGGGTGCTCATGTTCCCATAGGGACACACCACACAACATAAGGGGTGCTCTTGATCCCATACTTAGTGGAGTATCCTTTCAAGCATTTTAACATACACATCACATGCAATTTCATAAGGGTGCCCCATGGGCTATACGACATGCTCATACATACATCATATTTCAACCACTTAAACATACTTTATATATGACAAGATTGGTCACATAAATCATACTCATATCATAGGAAGTGGTAGCATGCTTCATGGATTAAATTAATTCTTCCTAACCCTAAACTAGGGTTTGCCCGAAATTTATAAGGTAGGGATAGGTTAGGTTTTTGACATCAAACATCCCATACAAGCATCACATATATATACATCATGTATCATACTAAGCATAGCATACATCATGGGGTAATCAACCTTCTCAACCCTAACATCTTCATGTTGGTCGAAAGTTAACCCTAGGGAAAGTTAAGTTTTCCAATCAAACAATCCATTTAAACATCACATGCATATACATATCATCTTACTAAACATAAGCATATCTCATAGGGTAGTTTAACCTTCACGAACCCTAACTTTAGGGTGTTGGCCGAATGGTGTAGGGTAGGGGGAATTAGGGTTTTTTTTTTTGAAATCAAACATTTACACAAGCATTTACACAAACACTTCACATACATATCATCCCACATATTAAGCATAGATTACATCATAGGATAATCATGCAACCCTAAACCCTAATTCTTCTAGGGTTGGCCGAAAGTGTAGGATAGGGAAAAAGTTGGGTTTTCGTAACCAAACATTTATACAAACACCTTGTCTACACTATCATGTAATACACTAAGCATAGAATACATCATAGGAAAATCATGCAACCTTAAACCCCAATTCTCCATCCTTGGCCGAAACATGTAGGGGGTGCAATCCCTAGTTTTTGTCCTCACAACATGAAGAGAAACAATATACATATATACCCTAAGTCCCAATGGGTCTCCTCATGCATCAAGGAGTAGCCAAGGTCTCCCCCTTGGGGTGGCCGAAACTTGCACAAGGGAAAAACTCCCATTTTCGAAAATGAAAAAGGAGAAGGAATCATGCACAACAATTACACTGCAGGCGAGGGGATACTTACATCCTTTCGCTTGAAATTCACCTTCTCTAAATCCTTAGGGTACCCTTGGTTGAAGGAGGGGTGAGAGTTCCCCTTGCTAGAACTCCTCTAGAACACTTGGCCCTAGTAGAGGGCAAGATCCTTGGATGGGGTCTTCTTCCTTCCAATTCCCTAGGGTTAGAACCCTAGGGTGTGTTTTTTTTCAAAAAATGCAAAGGGATGAACTAGGGTTTCGGTGGGGAGAGTGGGAAGAAGAAGAAATGGAAGTTTCTCCTCCCTCTCCCTCTCTTATTTATACTATTCTCATGAAGGGACATGTCTCTTCACTTCCCTAGCTTTAAAAAGCACGTTTCTTATTCTCTCAACATGAAACACTCTTGGTGCATTGGTTATGACATAGTTAGTGTAACTAGGAGGTTCATGGTTCGATCCGTGCTTCCTCCTTTCTACACTTTCTTTTTATCATATTTTGCACTAATCTACATCAAAGCCCATTAAGCCAAGCCCATCATGACATTTCATATTTATGTTTCATGAATTCATAACATTACCTATGGAAAAAATTGGGGTGTTACAATCCCCCGTACCTTATAAAAAGTTCGTCCCGAACTTAAAACAGTTCTGGATGCTTTAATCGCATTGCTTCCTCTCGTTCCCAGGTGGCTTCTTCGAATTGCTCGTTCCGCCACAGAACCTTTACTAAGGGCACTTCCTTGTTCCTTAGCTTTTTGACTTCCCGATCTTGGATCTGAATAGGTCGGCGTTCGGAACTTAGGTTCTCTTGGTCTTGTACTGGTTGGGGCCCTATCATTCGATTCACATCAGAGGTACTTTTCCTGAGCATTGATACATGGAAGACATTGTAGATAGCCGACATTTCTGGTGGTAGCTCCAGTTCGTAGGCCACTTTGCCTACCCGTCTCAGGATCTGGTACGGTCCCACATATCACGGACTCAGCTTCCCTCTTTTCCCGAATCTCATCACCCCTTTCATAGGGGCCACTTTAAGGAATACTGAATCCCCAACGTCAAACTCTAGTGGTCTGCGTCGCTTATCAGCGTAGCTTTTCTGCCGACTCTGAGCAGTCTCTATCCTCTGGCGGATATTCTTTATAGCCTGAGTGGTTTTATCTATAATATCAGTCTGGAGTCCCATCTCTTTCTTTTCACCACTCTCAAGCCAGCATATAGGAGATCTGCATTTCCTTCCGTATAGTGCTTCGTACGGTGCCATCCCGATAGTAGCCTGATAACTGTTGTTATAAGCAAACTCTGCCAGGCTCAGGTATCGACACCAGCTTCCCTTGAAGTCCAAGGCACAAGCTCGTAACATGTCCTCTAATATCTGATTCACTTTTTCAGTCTGCCCTTCAGTCTGGGGGTGAAAGGCCGTACTGAATTTCAGCTTCGTGCCAAGAGCCTTCTGCACGTGTCCCCAAAAATCTGAAGTAAATCGACCATCCCGATCAGAGATAATGGTCTTGGGAACCCCGTGTAGTCGGACAATTTCCTTGACGTACAGTTGAGCCAACTGCTCTACTGAGTAGGTCATCCTGATAGCCAGAAATTGGGCGGACTTGGTTAGCCTGTCCACAATAACCCATATACCATCATATCTGTTCGTTGTTCTAGGCAGCCCTGAGATGAAATCCATAGAGATGTCTTCCCATTTCCACTCAGGGATCGGCAGAGGTTGCAGAACTCCTCCAGGCCTCTGGTGTTCTGCTTTGACCCTCTGGCAGGTCAAACACATACTGATATAGTGGGCTACATCTCGTTTTATACCGGACCACCAAAACTTGCTCTTTAGATCTTGATACATCTTGGTAGACCCAGGATGCATCGCATAAGGCGTTCCGTGAGCTTCCTCGAGGATTCTTGTCCGTAAGTCGGAGTCGTCGGGAACACATAATCGATCCTGAAGATATAAGACTCCGCTGTCTGAAATCCGAAATCCATCGTCCTTGCCTTCGAGAACCTCTTGCCTGATCCTCTGAAGGCTCGGATCATGATTTTGCTTTTCCAGAATATCGTCGAATAATGTCGGCGCAATCATCAGGGTGGATAACTGTCCTAATATGATTTCAATCCCGTAATTCATAATTTCTTCTCCTAAGGGTTGTGACAAAGCTAATAAAGACATCAAAGCAGCACATGATTTCCTACTGAGTGCATCGGCTACCTTGTTGGCTTTCCCCGGATGGTACAGGATCTCACAGTCATAATCCTTGACCAATTCGAGCCATCTGCGTTGTCTCATATTCAGATCTTTCTGGGTGAAGAAATACCGCAGACTCTGGTGATAACCAGATCTCAGGTCAATTTTAGAGAAAATCGTGGCTCCCTTCAGTTGATCGAATAGGTCATCTATCCTGGGTAGAGGGTACCTGTTCTTGATAGTCACGTTGTTCAGCGCCCGATAGTCGATACACATTCGCATCGACCCATCCTTCTTTTTCACGAACAGTACGGGAGCTCCTCTGGCATATATGAGTACCATCTATAGCTGCCTGCATCTGGTGTAATTGGGGATGAGCACCTTTGTACTGAGCATGCTGCTGCTGAGGTGCTTTGGCTGCAGTAGGACACTCTCTGGCCATGGGTCCTTCCTTTCCGTAGGTGTAGCATCTCTCGGCGCCCAAGAGGCATGTCCCGAGGTGCATCTTCCCACAAGTGGCGCACGGAGGGTACTTAGGTTTCTTGTCTGCTGGACCACTGGCAGATTTATTCCATGGCTTCCTCTTTCTGTTGTGGTTCTTTTTCCAGTGGGGGTTGCTATTCTGAGGTTTCTGACCTCCCGACTGACTTTGATTCTTGCTGGCGGTCAGTACTTGGTTCTGCTGGTTAATATTCTTCAGATAATGCTCGGTAATAAGGGCGCTGCTGAACAGCTCCTCTGCAGTCTGTGGCCTATTAACGCTGCCAGCTACATTCAGAGCTATCTCGGGCCTGAGCATCTTTAGCATTAATCTGACCCTTTCTTTTTCTGTACTGACCAGCTCCGGACATAATCGTGCCAGTCGGTTGAATTGCTTAACGGCATTGTTGACTGAGAGATTTCTCTACCGGAATTCGGTGAACTCATCAAAATGCCTATTTGTGACTCGCATATTAAAGAATTCCTCCAGAAATTCGGACTCGAAGTCCTTCCACTTCATCTGGTCCACTGACCTTCTAGCTTTTACCCGTTCCCACCACATCCTGGCGTCGTCAGCGAGGCAGAACGAGACACATTTAATTTTCTCATGCTCGGGCCAGTCTAATAATTCCACTGTGCTCTCAACTGTCTTGAGCCAGGCCTGGGCGTCCCAGGGTTCGCAGGTGCCGGAGAACCTTTCCGGCTTCAGTCTCTGCCACTGAATCAGATAGGCCTCCGGTCGGACTCCTCTGGCCGGAGTGTCCGGGGGTGCCTGCGCAGTTGGAGGCTCAGTGGGTATCACATTTTGGCTTCCCTGCGGGGTTGCAATGTTCGCCTGCTGGGTCATCAGAGTGTTTATTATTTGCTGTTGTTCCGTGACCTGGCGCTGCAGGTCTGTGATTACCCGCATCATATCGGGTGGGGGTGCGGTCTCATTACCCCTATTACTACATCCTCTAGCCATATCTATCATACAGGTGATAAATAAACTAACATAAGAATTAACACTACTTTCACTTGTTATGCAAGCATAAATCATCTCCATATAATTAGTATTGTATATGAAATAAAGTAAATCGAGGTTAGGATCTCTTACTTGGAAGCGGCAGGATGAAGCTTGATGTGTGTGTAGTGGAGGGGAAACCGACTCTGATACCAACCTGTAACGCCCGCCCTTATATCTACTCTCGGGGCGGGGTTACGTACAATCAATCATAAAATTTTAACATAAAATAAAAAGCAAACGTGCAAGGACTAAGTACTGAGCATGCTTGTTTAAAACTATCAATTGATATTTACAAGTGCTAAGCATACTAGTCAGGGTCTACCAATCATATATCATGCTTTAATGATTAGAGCATGGTAGGTGCATAGCAAGTTTAGTAACACATAAATCATGATAGTGAGGTTTTACATTCCATTGCAAGGAGTAACACATGAATTCACATCCTAGAACATCATGTGAGATATCTTAATCAAGAGTTATCCTATAACATGATAGGTTCACAAGTAGTTCAACTCACAACGTAACTAAACATAATTGAGTATAAGAGTAATCCAAGTGTAATCACTAACATTCAAGAGTACCAACTCTAATCACTAATATTCATTATCAAGGAAAACATCATTATAGCATGGTAAATTAGATATATAAGGATCTTTCTTTCCCGAGCCACCACCCCACACATCTTCAGCCCTCCTGCCTCTTCCTTTAGTTTAAGTGTCCCTTACCCTTATCTGCAGCATAAGACAACACATAAACTAGTAAGCACAAATGCTTAGTAAGGATCCTGTCCTACTCGTAAAATCCATATGGAAGAATACAACATGTACACATAATGAATCATAAGCATGAGTTTATCATAGCATACTAAATATCAAAGTTAATGAATCATAAGCATAAGTTTATCATAGCATACTAAACATCAAAGTTAATGAATCATAAGCATGAGTTTATCATAGCATACTAAAAATCAAAGTATTTAAGCAAGCAGTATAAAGTATCTTAAGCATACCCTTCACATATAATAAATGTTTTCAAAAACGATTCCATAATGGTATTACTTAAAAATACTTTAACGTCATATAGGGGCCCAGTTGTGTACCACATCAAGCGCGTTCCCTAATGAATTGGGGTAGCGAGCCACCAACCCATTAGAGCAGGACCCTTCCGTCCTACCGGAGCCATGACCTTCAGTTAACATGTACCCCGGATTTGTTTAACGACCCCCTTTCGAGTCGGGTACACAACCTTCAAAGTAAAATACTTATCATGCTTTTACATATATGCTAAGGACTACTCCAAATCCACTCTCAAGGGACACACCACTCTTCAAGGGTGCTCATGATCCCATAGGGACACACCACACAATATAAGGGGTGCGCTTGATCCCATACTTAGTGGAGTATCCTTTCAAGCATTTTAACATACACATCACATGGAATTTCATAAGGGTGCCTCATGGGCTATAAGACATGCTCATACATACATCATATTTCAACCACTTAAACATGCTTTATATATGACAACATTGGTCACATAAATCATACTCATATCATAGGAAGTGGTAGCATGCTTCATGGATTAAATTAATTCTTTGTAACCCTAAACCTAGGGTTGGCCGAAAGTCGTAGGGTAGGGGTAGGTTAGGTTTTTGACATCAAACATCCCATACAAGCATCACATATATATACATCATGTATCATACTAAGCATAGCATACATCATGGGATAATCAACCTTCACAACCCTAACATCTTCATGTTGGCCGAAAGTTAACCCTAGGGAAAGTTAAGTTTTCCAATCAAGCAATCCATTTAAACATCACATGCATATACATATCATCTTACTAAACATAAGCATATCTCATAGGGTAGTTTAACCTTCACGAACCCTAACTTTAGGGTGTTGGCCGAATGGTGTAGGGTAGGGGGAATTAGGGTTTTTTTTTGAAATCAAACATTCACACAAGCATTTACACAAACACCTCATATACATATCATGCCACATATTAAGCATAGATTACATCATAGGATAATCATACAACCCTAAACCCTAATTCTTCTAGGGTTGGCCGAAAGTGTAGGGTAGGGAAAAAGTTGGGTTTTTGTAACCAAGCATTTATACAAACACCTTGTCTACACTATCATGTAATACACTAAGCATAGAATGCATCATAGGAAAATCATGCAACATTAAACCCTCAATCTTCATGCCTTGGCCGAAAGTCATGCTAGGTGTTCAACCCTAATTTTGTCATCACAACATGAAGGGAAACAATATATATATATATATATATATATATATATATATATATATATATATATATATATATATATATATATATATATATATATATATATATATATTCCCTAAGTCCCAAGGGTGTCTCCTCATGCATCAAGGAGTAGCCAAGGTCTCCCCTTTGGGGGTGGCCGAAACTTGCACAAGGGGGGCCACTTCCATTTTCGAAAAATAACAACAAGAAGAAGGAATCAACAACAATTACACTGCAGGCGAGGGGATACTTACATCCTTTCGCTTGAAATTCACCTTCTCTAAATCCTTAGGGTACCCTTGGTTGAAGGAGGGGTGAGAGTTCCCCTTGCTAGAACTCCTCTAGAACACTTGGCCCTAGTAGAGGGCAAGATCCTTGGATGGGGTCTTCTTCCTTCCAATTCCCTAGGGTTAGAATCCTAGGGTGTGTTTTTTTCGAAAAATGCAAAGGGAGGAACTAGGGTTTCGGTGGGGAGAGTGGGAAGAAGAAGAAATGGAAGTTCCTCCTCCCTCTCCCTCTCTTATTTATACTATTCTCATGAAGGGACATGTCTCTTCACTTCCATAGCATTAACAAGCACGTTTCTTATTCTCTCAACATGAAACACTCTTGGTGCATTGGTTATGACATGGTTAGTGTAACTAGGAGGTTCAAGGTTCGATCCTTGCTTCCTCCTTTCTACACTTTCTTTTTATCATATTTTGCACTAATCCACATCAAAGCCCATTAAGCCAAGCCCATCATGACATTTCATATTTATGTTTCATGAATTCATAACATTACCTATGGGAAAAATTGGGGTGTTACAGATACCAAGTAAACAGGTTTGTTAGTAGTGATTTCTTCGTTGTTATTGTTTATTATTATTGTTTCCGCTGCGCATACTAACAACGTAGGATGAACAAGCCAAAGAAATGCTATTCACTTCCCTCTAGCGTACGAAATTGATCCTACAAAAACGCTAACGACGAAGCTCTGCGACCAAGGAGGCTTTCGGAGGAAGTGCGCGGCACTTCGAAGGCCCAGATCGGCCGAGTCTTCGACTCTTTTTGTTTGGTTTGAATTTACATTCCGTACTTAATTTATTTTATCTTTTGATTGTAAATTATGCACTATAAGATGAGTTTCTCTGCCTCCGAAAAGTCAGGAAAGGAGACCATTAGAGGACGGGTGTTCCCGTGCTTAGGCCTTGGATGTACTGATCCTGGGGGGTTGGGAACCAAGTAAAAATCCCTTGTGCACTTTGTTTGTTCGTTCGTTCTTCCTATTTTCCGCTGCACTAACTCTATATCTAGAACGATCAAAAGTTTCCAAAGTTTCCGTGTAGTTTTAATCGGTCGATATTCACCCCTCCCCCTCTATCGACGACACCGGTCCCAAAGAAAACTCTTTTATACTCATTCCATGAATATGAAGAGTTTTTGTCACTTTAGCTTCCCTTCATTAAAGCCAATAACGAGCTCATCTTCTCATGTGACTCTCCAACTACTCTCCATTCAATGAAGAGAATCTTTTGTTCTTCCTTTATTATTAATTCATTAAACACTTTAATGAATTAATACCTCATCCAAATGTGGTTGAGTCTAATTTAAATGAGTATAATTCAAATTAGATCTCAATCCTATAATCTAATTGGATTCACTTGAGTCTAATTCAATCAATCCAATTTAGATCAAATCTTTGTCAAACTAAGATCAATCAATCTCCGAAGCATCGTGTCCTTAGTGTGTGACCCAATAGGTTCTTGTAACGTTGACAATGTGTCTAAACAGCTTTAAACACATAAGCAATGAGCGGCATCTGGCAATGCATCATTGCTACCCAAATAATAAGAAAATCAAGATCCGACTTAACCTCCGTGACTATGATAATGTATGACCTTGTCCTTCTATCCTCGATATCTAGATTGACTAATGAGGCATAGACTGTGTCATCCTCGATCGACCTTTGTGTTTCTTGATCTTCAAGTAGACTCAATCAAATGAGCTCAATATCTCATATTGACACATTTGAGCATGACCATGCATTTAAGCAGTCCTACTGGATCAAGGGGCCCACAGATATCCCTCCCGTCATATGGGAGGGATAGATCCCATCTACATCACTCACATCCCTCCGCATAATTCATTATATACCCAGTGATCGCCTTTATAGTCCACCCTGTTATGGATAACGTTTGACGATACCAAAGTATATAACTCCTTGTGTAGGGAACCGTAGTGACTTCAGGTAAAAGGACTATTCATACTAATAGTCATATGAGAAAGTTTTTGACACTCATATGACAATCTATGAAACTTTCTCATGGCGGGTCAATTCAGTACACATTCTCTAATGTATACCCATGTGTTAACTTGATATCACATAATCATGACTTGTGAGCTCAAGTCATCAATTGACCTACATGCTAGTCTCCATGCATTAATTTTGTCCTTGAATATTAATGCTTGACTAGGAATAGTTTAGTGTAGTATTCTCTACATTATCTCACTATCGATTCAACCAATCGATATGATGTATATAAGAACCTACTGCCCAAGGACATTATTATACTTAGTTATTTGACACAAGTATAAAGTTACTATAATAACCAAACATGCCTTAATTAATGATAGATTATGATACAAAAAGTCCCTAGTCAATCATCACATAATTGACTCTAGGGCTCCTACTAGCATTAAGAGCATGCACACCATAATATTTGAGGTCTGATTCAATTATATAGTCAGTATAAATTAAATCACTTCTATATCAGTCCTGCTCAATACACACAAAGTGTACTAGTGTAATTCTATGGTTAAGATAAACCAATACCAAATTACACTACAACCATGCCAATGGTTTGTCCAAAACCATCTAGGTTGTGAGCCTCTACTTATACTCTACAAGGGACTGATAACATGATCTTCTGTGTGACAAGACACATCATGTTATCTACAATGTAAAGTATTAGACAATAGCATGTATATATCAAATATAAAATACAAACAATGATCATGTGATTCTCATTCCAAAATATTGATGTAAAGGTAGGCTTTTAGTATACATCCTAACAATCTCCCACTCATACTAAAAGACTATGTTGCCATCACAATGTCATACATCTGACTCCCATACCCTCCACATGCCTATCAAAAGCTCTCGCTGGAAGGGCCTTAGTGAAAGGATCCACCAGATTGTCCTCTGATACAATCTTAGCGACAACAACTTCTCTTCGCTTTACGATCACTCATATCAGGTGGTACTTGCGCTCTATGTGTTTACTTGCCTTATGGGCTCGTGGTTCCTTCTAGTTTGCAACTGCACCACTGTTATCATAATAAATTGTGATAGCTTTGGGAAAACTAATAATCACATCCAAGTCCATCAAGAAGTTCCTAAGCCATACAACTTCTTTGGCCGCCTCAGAGGCTGCCACATACTCAGCTTCCATGGTGGAGTCCACCACGCATTTCTGCTTGACACTCCTCCATACTATGGCTTCACCTCCTAAAATAAACATATACCCCAAGGTAGACTTACTTTTATCCCTATCTGATTGGAATTCAGAATTCGTGTAACCTACAGGGAGTAATTGATCTGTCTAGTAAACTAGCATATAATCCCTACTCCTTCTCAGGTACTTCAATATATGCTTTACCACAGTCCAATGTCCCTATCCTGGATTTCTCTTATATCTGTTAACTATGCCCACAGCAAAGCAAATATCCGATCTCGTGCATAGCATAGCATACATGAGGCTTGCCACAGCAGAAGCATAAGGAACTACCGTCATCTCCTCTATCTCCTTTGATGTTTTAGAACACACCTCCTTAGATAGAGGTACTCCATGCCGAAAAGGTAAAAACCTTCCTTGGAGTTTTGCATGCTAGAACGAGCTAGGACAGTGTCTATGTATGAAGCTTGAGATAAGCGCAACATCTTTTTCTGACGATCCCTTATAACTTTGATCCCAAGGATGTGTCCTGCTTCTCCCAAGTCCTTTATATCAAACTATTTGAAAAACCATACCCTTACATCTGATAATACTTTGACATTGTTACCAATGAGCAAAATATTATCTACGTATAGTACAAGAAATACTACTACATTTCCGTCATATTTCTTGTATACACAAGACTCATCTGAACTTTGAATAAATCCATAAGACTGAATTACCTCATCAAAGCCGATGCTCCAAGATCGTGAAGCTTATTTATGGACTAATTAAGCTTACACACAAGATGTTCTTTGACCATTGCAATGAATTCCTCTGGTTGCTTCATATAGATGTTTTCCTCAAGACTTCCGTTAAGGAAAGTTGTCTTGACATCCATTTGCCAAACCTCATAATCCAGATGAGCGGTAATAGATAAGAAAATCCGAATAGACTTAAGCATTACCACTAGCGAAAAGGTCTCCTCATAATCGACACCCTCGTTCTGAGTATACCCTTTCGCAACAGGCTTTCTTTGAAGGTGTCTACCTTCCCGTCTGATCCTCTCTTCCACATGTAGATCCACTTGCATCCAATGACTTTTATACCATTAGGTGGTTCTACTAGCTCCCAGAGTTGATTAGAATCCATAGATTCGATCTCAAAATTCATCGCTCTTTGTCAAGATATCGCATCTTTATCTTGGAGTGCCTCGTCATATGTCCAGGGATCAGGTTCATGTTCACCAGGGACCAAGTTTGAAGACTCTCCCAAGAATATGAATCTATCGTGTTGTCTAACAACCCTCCCACTATGACGAGGTACTACTTATGTATCCTTTGTGACACACGGTGCAGTTACTTGTGGTATGCCCTCCTATACTGTCGGTATTGAAGTTGGAACTTCCCCGCTCAATTCCTCAAGACCAATCATACTCATGGGCTTGTGGTGTATCACATAGTCTTCCTCTAAAAATCGACCATTCGTGCTAACGATCACCCTCTGATCTTTAGGACTATAGAACAGACCACCTTTCATTCCTCTGGGATAGCCTACGAACAAGTGTACTTTTGTACGAGATTCCAACTTATCAACATCTCCCTTCAGCACATCGCTAGACTACTCCAAATCCGAATATGTCTCAGACTAGGCTTTCGTCCAGTCCACAATTCTGTGGGAGTAGAGGGTACTGATTTAGATAGTACCAAGTTCAGAATGTATAATGCTGTTTGCAGAGAATATCCCTAGAACGAATTTGGCAACTCGGAGTAACTCATCATCTATCTAACCATCTCCATAAGAGCCCTATTCCTTCGCTCTGCCACACTATTCTGCTGGGGTGTATCAGGTGCGGACAATTGGGATTGAATCTCAGCCTCTGATAAGTAACTCCTAAACTCTCCCAAGAGGTATTCACCACCATGATTAGATCGTAGCGTCTTGATACTTTTACCTTGACATTTCTCCGCATCAGCCTTGAATTCTTTAAACCTGTCAAAACATTCAGACTTACGGCGCATCAAGTAAATGTATTCATACCTTGAATAATTGTCTATAAAAGAGACAAAATATTCAAAGCCACCTTTAGCCTGGATAGATATAAGACCACACAAATCAGAATGAACCAACTTTAACACATCTTTGGCTCATACCCCTTGGCCTTGAAAGACCTCTTGGTCATTTTACCTTCCAAGCAAGATTCATAGGTTGGGATGTCTTCCCCTACCAATGAACCCAAAGGTCCATCGGCTATCAACCTTTGAATTCTACTAAGGTTTGGTTCATAGGTTGGGATGTCTTCCCCTACCAATGACCTAGTCTTAGATGTCAAAGATACGTTTGGTTCATTTTTGAAAGTTCTTTCCTCTTATTATGATTAGACGATGAGTTATTTATTTCTATTTGCATCGTGGGTGTTTTTGGTTCAAGAGTCTATAAATTGCCAACCAACGCACCTGAACAGATAATCTCTCTATTCCTTTTTATAACAACTCTGTCATTAAAAGAAATTGAATACTCATCCTTTATTAATTTAGAAATTGAAATAAGGTTCTTTCTAAATAAAGGTACATAAAGGCAATTTCTTAAAACCAAAATTTTATTCTCATCAAAAGATAAATAAATGTCTCCCACTGCAATAGCCGCCACTTGTAGCATTGCCCATGTAGACGATAATCTCTCTCTCACCTAGTCGTCTGGTTTCCTGGAACCCCTGCAAAGAATTGTAGACATGATCAGTGACTCCCGTATCTACACACCAGGTACCGGCAGATAATACCGCTAAACATGTTTCAACAACTAAACAAAAAGATATACCTTGATTTTTCTACTGACGACGGGGACAACCCGCCTTCCAATGTCCACTCTGTTTGTATGTGCAGCACTTGCCTTTCAGCTTCTTCACGTCAGCCTGAGGTCCTTGAAATCCAGCCACTTTCTTTGCCACACCTTGTTTCTTCTTTTCCTTGTCATTGGCTTAGATGTATAAACCTTTTGAGCAACCAAAGCATGAGCATTCTGACGAAAAAGCCCCTCTGTCGCCTGGAGTTCTGTCAGAAGTTCCGCCAATGAATATGTACGTTTGTTCATATTATAGTTCAGGCAAAACTGCTCAAAACTCCTAGGTAGAGACTAGAGAATGATATCGACCTAGGTTTCCCAATCGATCTCCGCTCCAAGGACTTCCATCTCATTTAAATGAGCCATCATTTTGAGAACATGATCCCTCATGGGTGTTCCCTCAATCATGGTGGTCCTCATCATGTTCCTCATTGTCTCTTGCCTAGCGGCCTGATTCTGATGTCGAAGAGTTCCTTGAGATTGAACATCATGTCATAAGCAGTAGAAAAATCCTGATGTTGATGTTGCAACACATTTGACATAGAAGCCAAAATTTAACACCGCGCCATCTCGTCTGCTTTTATCCACTTCCTATAACATTCCTGTTGAAGCAATCTAGGTACCTTGGGTTTTGATGTTTGGGCAAATGTTTAAGTTAGGATTTTTGTTATATTTGATATGCATTGTGAGTATGCAGGATACAGGTACAATAAGGAAAGTCCAAGTGTGATATTGGCAAAGGAGGAAAGTCCAAGTGACATCTTGCCAATGGAAGACTCGATAATAAGGATCGAGGATGAAGGAAGCTTTAGAAGGCAAGGCGTGAAGGATGGGGAGGCATCCGAGGGATGCAAGCTCAATGGAGGAGGTTAGAAGGCTAGGTCTAGATTGGTCGGGCGAGGACGAGTGTTGAAGTACTGTACTCGGGGTTAAAACCCTAAGATTAGAGATTGGGCAGTCGACTGTTGCATGTAGCAGTCGACTGGTGTTAGTTACAGAAAGATCAGTCGACTGCTGCATGCCACAGTCGACTGGTGTCGGCTGGAATTTGAACATTGGGGATGCAACGTTCGAATCCAAGTGGACCAGTCGACTAGTGTTGGCACTAGTTGACTGGTAACGACAGGAACAGTGTCGAGCGCTATTTAAAAGAGCTTGGTTTAGCTGGGCAAAGGTTGATGAAATAAGCTTGGTTAGAGCTTATTAGTAGTCTTAAAGTGCTCAGGTGCTATTGGGAGTTTGTGACGAGGTTTCTCCACCCACAAGGAGCAACGTGAGCTAGCCGGAAGTCTTCCGGAGAGTCATCCACCGACGGATCAGGATCGTCCACCTTACGGACAGTCATGGAATAGGAGCTTTATCTCCAAACCACATAAACGGTTTGTGTTAGCAATGATCTTAATTAATAGTTTATGTTTCCTCTTGCGCGTGCTAACACTTGTAGGAAGAAACTGTGAATCAAGCGAGTGAATGACTATTCACCCCCTCTAGTCGTACACATCGGTCCCAATAGTTCCTTCTCATCTTCTCCAAAATTCTGAGCTAGGCTTTTCAGGATAACTTGAAAACTACAAATTTGTACTACTCGGCAGTCAAGACAATGTCCAGGTTCCGTTTCCAATCAATATAGTTAGGGCCAGTAAGTTTGTTTTCTTTCAATATTACAACAAGTGGGTTGAAAGTCATTTTGAAAATATCCTAAGAATTACAATGATCAAAACATTACATTTCAAAAAATTATTGATTCTTCAAACAATAAAATTTTAAAATCAACCAACACCTCAAAATACCGAGAATATCGTATGTCACGATAATGTGGACGTATACGAATTCTACATTTGTAACAGGAGGTTTTACCCATTAATTTTATTATCTTGACAACCTAACTTTTTGACAAATAAAATTAATAGTTGGTTCCTCTTCGGCCCTACAAATAATAGCAGTAACTCCGATGGGGAGGATACTTTTATTTGCATCTGAGTGTTTATCATTACACGATACTAAGGCAATTACCTAGGATGATGTCCCTTCGGTTGGGGAAGATCACACACTCCTAAATAACTTCCTATAACCATGTCTGACCTAGTGATCCACGAAACAAACTCATCTGATATGGAGGAATGCACTCAGAGCCAACGCACAAGTTTATTCGCATCACATGCCAAAATTTGTAATGTAGGCCATGGGATTCTTAGAATCCTTCTCCCACTTAGTAATTTAGAATTGAGGAATTTTACCTTGCAAGCACAACAAGCATATCAACAAAAAGCAATAAATAAGAAAAATAAATTCCAACTATTATGGCCTTTTGTTCTTGAATATGTCTCCCGTCGTGTCGCCACCTCGTCTCCACCTCCAAACACCATGCGCAAGCTTCATGAAGAGGATCTCCGAGCCGAGATAAAAAACTATTTTAATTTACATCCATCAATCCTATACTCCACGAAGGAGTGTACAACAAGTCTAGATCGAAAGTAAACTAAAATGTGTGGCTAAACAATGCTGTATTTAATTATAAAAATTAAATACTATCTAGCCTCGTCAACCCCGAGGATTCAAATAAATATTACAACCATACACACACAATCACATACAATCCTATTAAGCCATAATAGTCGGATCTTATGCCTGCAACCAAAGAGTTAGCCTACGCACATCCTACTATTATCCGACATAAAATTATACATGATAAAGTGCATAAAAGTAACCGAATCCAGAACACACAAAATCGGAAATCATTGGCTCTGATACCAATTGTTGGGTTTTGGTTGGGCATGGGAACCCTCTTCATGTCCCCGGATTAAAATTTCATTAATTGAAACCAATCCGAATGGAGAAGAAATTCCCAAACAACCGACTAATCATCATACTAATTGATTGGAGTGACCACTTGAACAAACTTGTTGTTCAAGCCGTCTAACTCGTCTAATCAATTAGCCATGGAATAGACGATGAATGGATCACCGATTTTTGTATTTATCATCGGGGTCCATGTTAAATATCAACATATGATAATTAAATAAGAGCAAAGGAACCAAAACAAGAAGATATACCTCTCGTTTACTTCGCGATTTTCTATTGTATGACCCAACCTCTTATTGGACGTCGTGTGGGCGACGATCTTCCAAGAACCTAAGTCACCAAGGCACCACCCAAGCTTCCTTTCCTTTCCTTCTTCCTTGTGCCGAACCCCTAGGGTTTCCTTGTGCTTGCACTGCCGACCAAAAAGGAGGAGAGCCTCCTTTGTTTACTTGCTCCGGCGTTGGGAGATGAAGAGGAAGAGTAAGAGGATGAAGAAGAAGAAGAAAAAGTCTTCTTCTTCCTTGAAAACCAAACCGTCGCCGCCTACTTCTCTCCTTTGCTTGCCGCCGGCCACCTTCAAGCCAAGGTGGCGCCGCCTTCTCCCTCACCACTTGTTGTCGTGCACCCTAGGGAAGAAGAAGAAGAGAAGGATGAAGATAAGATGATGAAGAAGAGCATTTCTTCCTTCCCTAGTCCCTTGCGCCACCTCCTTTTCTTCCCTTGCTTACCGCCGGCCACAACCCTAGGAGAGAGAGAGAGGTGAGGAGAGAATTAGGTTAAGGCTTAGGATTAATTGGATGCCTTGGTATCATGACACATGAGGTATATATAGACTACAATAGGGACCATGAGGAGTGTTGGGACCGGGTGCATGTTGACATGGATGCGTGTTCGTAATTTTAAAATTAATTATGTGCAGCAGAAGGTTTAGCATAAATAATTTCTCAAATTATTTAACCACACATCTAAGCATGCAATTTTATCTTGTGTAGACATGATCATATATTTAAAATTTTACAGAAACATAAACTAATTTACGTATTACCTCGCGTAACTCGAAGGAAGGGATGAGATCCAACCGTAAGCGTCCCTTGGAAGCTCCGCCTCTATTCGCGTCCACGCCGAGTATCTTCGGGATGACTTCGCAAAGCCACAAGTTTCGTGTTCTCGAGAACTACTAGATTCTCCGAGAATGCGACGAGAAAAACCAAGAGAGAAGTCGGAGGACTAACCACAAAGGATGGCCGGAATCAAAATTCCGGCGAAGCAAAAGAAGAAGCTTGCGGCAAAAGATGATTCTTGGGGCTGGTTGGCGCACGGCAAGAAGGGGAGAGAAGGAGAGAAAGAGAGGGAGAGAGCCTATGCCTTCATCACTTCGATTATTTTCCAAGCCTTGCCTTGGGTCCTTCATATAGTGGCCTCTCAACCATCAAGCCTCTCAAATATGGAATGACTTATTCCATCATGCCAAGTTTGATTTTATATCATGGTTAAAATCATATTTCAATTCATGATAAAAAATCAATCAAGTCTCTTTTCTCTTATGGAATAAATTTCCTTATCATGGTAAATCAATCCATGATTGATTTTATAAAATAAACCAATCCATGGTTCATTTTAATTTCCATGAAAAATAAAACAAACCTTGGTTTATTATATAAAAAATTTATATCATTCATAATTTTATAAAACAAACCACACTTGGTTTATTTTATAAATTGAACCAAAAACATGGTTCTCTCCCTTTGTTGTGGCCGGCCAAGCAAAGAGGATGGAGGCCCTCTTTGGCCGACCCATCCAAGCCACGCCCCAATGAATTAAACTTATGTAATTCATTTATTAAGTCTTCAAAAGACTTATCCATTTTACGCTTCCGATGCGTCTCTCAAAAATTCAGATTCGACTTATCGTTTGGCTCAACCAAACCTAATCTCTCTTGATTGGAAAATACAATTTTCAACTCGTTTTAAATCCCTCGGATTACTCGTAGTGCGTGTGACTAAATAGGCTTTCGATTTATGTTGGCCGTCTATAATTAATCAATTATAGAACGATCATGAGTGGCACCTATTAGTACATCATGATCCCCAATTAATCGAAAGATCAACGGTTGACCTCAGAAACAATTTTGAAACCCTTCAGCAGCTATAATGAATCGTGCCCCATTTCCTTCACCATCTTATACCCACTTGGTTCAGGACATGGTCTATGTGTGTCAGTCCCCACTAGGCTGACTACGTCACACCTAGCCCAAGTAACGTTTTCTCGTCCTACGGATTCTAATTACTCTCATGTATTTAAGGGATTCATACTCTGAACATGTCATGCTCTGGCCAGAGGCTTCGAGTAACATTCCGACGATATATAGGCCTCGGGTATACATCTCCTCGCAAGGAGTAGTGAATTCTTTGTTGGCTGTTCAAACATCTTTGGGCACTTCGACTTATACCGAATCATCCTGGGTCCACACCTCCTTGGAGATGCTTGCTTAAGATGTCAAAGTATAAGTCTCCATGACCAAGATGACTTGAACACCGCATGTCAAAGGAACATTGCACTTAAGCTGTAGTAAGAACTTCACTGACATATCTATATGTAGACTACCATATATGAAGTTTTACAGCCAACACTCCAATGAACTAGTTCCCTTAACTAGCATTCATGTTTATCTCCGGACATCTCAATGTCACTAGCTAGTGAGAATTAGCTGATTAAAGAATAACCCATGCTAGTCTCAACAGAATTGATAGTGTGTGTATTTATCAATTCATCGACTAGGGACAATTTCAATACTTCACAATTGCACATGTAGAGATAATCACTAGTTGTGAATTCATCACAAATTCTCTCATGCTGTGAATTGTATTAAGGACATTCACTAAATGAGTTTAAGATCTCAATCAAATACACAAACATGTATACTCAAATAGTGAATATTCATTCATTAAAATAAATGATTACAATTATAAGGCGATTGCCTTAGGACACTTCTCTCATATCACTAACAAACTCCCACTTGGCCTAATGTCAATCGCTACGGTACACAATACCACAGGCTCTGACATGACCCTCAAACTTGCTTTGAGGCAAGGCCTTAGTTAAAGGATCCGCTAAATTCCTTTCAGTGGGAATTTTCTCAATTTGTATATCATTCCTACTTATAATCTCTCTGATCAGATGATAGCGGCGAATCACATGTTTGGATCGCTAATGAGACCTTGGTTCCTTTGCTTGTGCAATAGCTCCATTGTTGTCGCAGTAAACCGATATTGCTTCATCAATGGTTGGAACCACACCAAGTTCTGAGACAAACTTCTTGATCCAGACTGCTTCCTTTGCTGCTTCCGAAGCTGCAATATATTTCGCTTTCATGGTAGAATCACTACGATGTCTTGCTTGGAACTCTTCCAACTTATTGCACCTCCATTCAAAATAAATGTGTATCCGGACTGAGATTTGGAGTCATCCTTATCTGTCTGAAACTGGCATCTGTATACCCACGTATTACCATATCACCTTCTCCATATATTAGGAACACATCCTTAGTTCTTCTTAAGTACTTGAGGATTGTCTTGACAGCTGCCCAATGATCCATTCCTGGATCAGACTTGTATCTGCTTGTGACGCTGAGAGCATACGATACACCGGGCCTAGTACATAACATAGCATACATGATAGATCCTATCGCGGATGCAAAAATTTTGATGGACCCAAAAGAGGTTGTCACGAATGTGTGGGTCTCAAAATTTGGATATGTGTCAAGCTGGAAACCCTTTTTGCAATCAAAGATGAAAACGTAGTAAAGGGGCCACAGGTCGTGTTTTTCCTAGGGCTAGTTGATGTTGTGTGATTCGAGCTTGTATTTATGTGTCGTCGATATTTTTGGGTTTCAAAGGAAATGTGAGTTTGGATTGCAAATAGAAATGGAATCGCAATGAAAATGAAGAAAACTAAACTAATAAACTAACCAAATGATAGCAAGTGATAACTCAATCAATGGAAACCGAACCAACCAAGGGAACTTAACTAAAGTTTGGAAACAAATCTGATACCAAATTGCAAAACAAGTTGCTAGAAAGATGAATAAAGCAGGGCAGGAATTTTCAGCAGCAAGCAAACTTAAAGCAAATACTATCTCTAAAATTCAATAATCAACTTAAGACCAACACAAGTCAAGCTGGCTACAAAATCTTGAAGCAAACAATTGAAAGGAAACTCAGAAATGTCCGAATGCAAATCTAACCAATTTCAAACACAATAGCTCACTAAAAACTACCTTAAACTTGGCACCAAGCACTGCCTAATCTGCACTTGATACAAAGTTCCCAATTTCAGCAAACTTGATGCAAAGGAGAAGATAAATCATGTGCCAATACAGAAATATGATACTAAGTGCCCAAAACTATCACTGCTAATTCAGAGTTAACATGCAGGTCTAAAGGAATTCGGGAACAATCACTGATCAATCAAAACAGCTCGAAGGTAAAGATGAAATGTAATGAGGCAGAAATTTTGTGCAGAAATACCGAAATGCAGAGAGGTAATTTAGAAACCGATTGGGATGCTAAACCAAACAAACAACTGAAATTGATTGCTCTAAGATAATGCCCACATAAGATTCCTAAGAACTATAATTAACATGATGCAATTTCTGGAACTGAAGGCTGAAAAACTGCAAAACTGAAACTACCTAATTGCAGAAATAGGAGTTGATACGCAAGAACAGCTGAGCTAAAAATTCAGAAATAAAGCTGAATGAGAAACAAACTCAGATCTAATGAATTAACACACTAAAGGTTGTCTTCAATTGCAGGAATTAAAGTAGTCACGAATCGAATTGGAAATAAACTGAAAAATTCAGACTAAACTGAAATATGCAAATAGGGCTGATATGCAAGCTAAAACTAGAATGCATGAACTGATACGCAAGGATTTAAGCAGAAAATAACTGAAATTAAAAACAATTGTCCACTAGACAAGCTTCCTAAACTACTTGACTTGAAGGATATAAACCTAATTAAGCAGTAACAATTAAGAAACGAAATCTAAGTGCTGATATAGAAAATTCAGAACTAAAATTGAGTGCAGAAATAAAATTACAGCTAAACACAATGAAAATTAACCAAGTAAACTAATCCTCAATCCTCCCTAGCTCAAGATTTCCTTGCTCGTCACACAAGGGCAAGCCAAGAACCCCTTAAGCTCCGCAAATCGATGGGAAACACAATGAATCTGCGAATCAAACCAACTCAGCTCTGCTCAAATCTGAAAACCCCTGTTCGATCTCCTCAATCTAGCTTAATGGTCCAATTGTTCGATGAGTTTGGGATGATCCGAGCTACCCGAGAACCCCTCCAGATAGCTCAGATTGATTAAGGATGGAAAAACCAGATCGGCAATCAATGCAGAGTGATGAACCCTCAATCAACTCTGTTCTTGGCAATTAGGGTGGAACTTCACCAAAACTTCCCCAAGATCTAAACTTGCTCTAAGATGGAATTGATGGGTCACGCCTTCAGATGAAGAATTACTGAAGAAAACTAAGAACGAAGAAGAAAACTGGGCGAGGAAGACGCGACCGAGTGAAGCTGAGGAGATTTTTGATTAAATACTTAACAATGGACGCCCAGATTGATTTGAGAAATCCAACAGCTGATCTTCATCTGATCTGACCCAAACTTTGTAGATGTTGATCAAGGGTCAGGATCTGCCTCGGGGTAGCTCGGATCCTCCAGATTTGCAACAGATGGCCCAGATCAACCTAACCTTTGAATGGACAGTCTAGAACCCTCTGAGCTTGATCCAACGGTTGGATGATCTCTGATTGGGATGAAAGTCTCAGATCTTGATCTCAGTGCTTGATCAGCCCTAAACCTAGCTCGGATTGCCTCAGATGGTCTCAGATGGCACAGATCTATCCTATTTTGAATCGGACGACCAAGATTAATCCGAAGCTTGATAACTCGATCCGGGTCAACTTCCGACTCAAGTTTGACCCAGTATGCCCTAGGTCCATGATCCTTTCATGCCTACAAAAATAGATCAGAAATTTAGTGGCAAAATAATTCAAATATATCAAGATTTGTAATTAAGTCCAAAATAGAAGTAAGTTCTAAAATCTAGGGTAATTTGACAATTAAGCAAAAATGACATGGATCAAACATGGATTTTGGCAACTAAAATGATCAATAAAATGGTACTTATCAACTCCCCCACACTTAAGCTTGAGCGTCTCGCGAAACCACTAAGTATGTATCCCTTAGATTTTCTTAAGCATAATTAGAAGCAAATGAAAAGAAATTATCTAAGATTGTCAATTCTCAAAAATCTAAGCTCTATGGATTAGTATCTCGTCCTTAAATCAACAACTTAGCCTTTTCATCCTTCATGAGTCATTGAGATGAATTTAACTCACTAAGCCTTTCAAGGGAAGTTTTGGTGGCTCTCTCCTTAAGTTCTAAGTTGATGATGGAAGTGGAGCTCACTCAAACACACATGCTTCTTGCACTACCATAGGTTTGCCTGTTATCTACTCTCCACCATTATTCATGATTAGGATCAACATCTACAAAAACAAATGAAAACATAGAAAATGGTAAGGAGTGGAATAAAAGCCAAGGAAATAGAAAATTGATGGAGTGGAAGACTTGAGTGCTCAAGGATGTTTCCAATGTACTTTGCTTCTCTTTACAGTCCTCTAGTGATATAAAAAGTGTGGTGAAGTCAAATTTGAACAATGCCTTGATTTGGGTGAAGAAAACCCTATTAGTCTCAATGTGCCAATTTGCTCTTGTGTGCCATTTTTTCTTCTTTCTCTTTTTTTTCCTTCTTTTGGATGCAGCTAAGTCAGTCATGTTGTGCTCTGCTCCACTTCCTTATCAGAACTAGCTTCCATTCCACTCTGCTGTAAGCTTTCAATTGAATTGTAACTGTTGTCCTCTTAGTTTCCAGTTTTTTTTTCTTTTGTGCTGTCCCGATATGGAGAACTTCCAATGGATAGCTACTTCACTTAGCAACAAACACTACAAGCTGTGCCAGATGTAATATTCCAAGATTTCCAGATTATTCAGACATCTAAACATCTTCTTCCACTTAATGTGCTTGATAGCTTGCTTCCTCACTGTTTTATTCATTCCTGATCTGCACGGTTGCAATCCAATTCAGATTAGTTGCAAATCAGCTTCCTTTCCTGATCAGTGAGCTGCAATTCAGCTTACATTTTCAACCCTGCTTCCTTCACAGCAATTGCATTACATAATAGTGGAGAAGTGAGTGCTCCACTTTAGAATTTCTGATTTGCCTGCCCTATACTGCTTCTTTTTTTTCTCTATCCCGATATGGAGAATAGGCTGTCAACTTATTCAATTGTGCCCGATTTGCAGCTTCAAGAAACACTAAGTTCCAAGCAAACTGTCAATTCTCCCAAGATCCACAATTTTCAGATATGGAAGCTTCTCTTCCATTGAATGTGCTTGAGAGTTTGCTTCCCTCACTGTTTGTTCAATGCCCTGTTTTAGTTTTCATCTCCATCCAGAATTCGTATACAGCTGCAGTCAAGACATTCTGACCAAACTTGCTTCACAAAAAATTCTTCTCATTTGCATGCCACCATAATTCTTCTCATTTGCGTGCCACTTTAGCTTGGCACATAATTTTTTTTTCTGCTCTTCAACCGAAATTGACTTGGCACACAATTTCTTGGATCTTCAAATTATAATAAGGAATCTAGATCTCCAATTGCTTCCATCTCTCTTGCTCATTCTTGACACCAAACTCACTCAAACTCATTCTTGACACATGTAATTGCAAATTTTTTTCTTTGATACCAAATCTTTCCAAAACACTAGTCACTCCCCCACACTTAAATCTTTGTCCGTCTCGAGCAAAGTAGCATTAAGAAACATCCCAAGCAAACAAGTCCATAGAAAAGTGTGGTAAAGAGTAGGAAAATAGAAAGGAAAATTGAAAAGAGTATGTATCAAGTATGATCATTGCTAAGAATAATATGGAAAATGGAAACAAATTAATTAGCCTCTATAGATGTGATCCAATCATTGAAATATGGTTTTGAAAGAACCTAAGCAAGTTCTAGAGTATAATAACATATGTGTGTCACAAATATAAGGTTAATTCTCTCTAGGCAAAAATAATTCATCTCAAGTCCTCAATTAAGAATCTAAAGCAAAGTAGTACTCAAGCATCCAAGAATTCATCCATTAGCTCAAACCTTAAGTTTTAACAACCAAATTTAAGTTATTTTCAAAAGACTTTAAAATGCTATGGAGATAATCTAAAGGGATACATTTATTCCTAGTCATGTAAGAAATAAATTTCCAAGAAAACTAGCATGGTATCTACAATGACTCCTATGCATTCTACTCTATTCACACATTTATTAGCAAGGACTCAATTTAAAAGAAAATTCTACTTCTAGAAAACATTAAACTGAAACATGCAATAAAAGAAAATACAAGAAGGAACAAACTCCCCTTTATTTCTGGTGGACGGAGTCTATCAAGAAGTAGCCTCCATCGTGGTAGTGGAGGAACATGGGTGGCTGAGAGAATTAGGACTCCCCCACACTTGAACTTTACAGAAAAATGCTCCGATGGCCGAAGGCGATTTAGGTTCAAAATCCATTGAAGGAATGGAATGCTATGAATTATAGTAAGATCGTCTCCTCCCTCTTGATGCCTTTTGAAAGTTCTTCCAGGAGGTTGGAGTCTGTTCAGATAGAGCACCCACTCCATAAGTCTTCTGGACCCTGCAAAACAATGTAATACCTCTCTCAAGCGTGCAGGGTTAGAAAGAAATGAAATAATATCAGTCTTTGCATGAAATGTATCCAAAACTGCATCATATCCAATGAAATCAATTCTTGGTGCCTCAATAAATTTTTTACAATTATTTTCTACACAAAATGCATCCAGAAACTCATCACAAATAATAAAATCAATTTTTGGCACTTCAATAGAAATTCACATTTATTTTCCACCAAGGATGTATCAAGCAATGTAGTACAGCCAATGAAATCAATTTGAGGTGCCTCTATCAGTTTTTCACAATTAATTTCAGCATAAGATATATCATGAGATTCATCACAACAAACAACATCAATTCTAGGCACTTCTAAAAAATTTTCACATTCAGCATTTTCATGATATGTATCACCACATGCTTCATATTCAGCCAATTTAACACTGGGTACCTCTATCAATTTTTCACGATCATTTTCTACAAAAAATGTATCCACAAGTGTATTACAAACAATAAAATCAGTTTGAGGTACCTCTATGCAATTTTCAGAAAAATTAGGAGGAATATTTACCTGATCGTGCTGAAAAATACCTAGAGGTTCTACAAGAGTAGATGTAACTGTGGCCTCCTCCTGGTCAAGTGCATGCTCAAGTTCTGGTGGACACTCAACTAAAACAGGTGATTCTTGGGTTCTTGCTTCCACCATGCAAGTCCCTACACTTTCTGATTCATCCTCTGAATCTTCTAATGTATCCATCACTGTTGGTGGTCCCTGGGGCTTAGTGCAATCCCCTACACCTGTAGATTCATCTCCTATGCATGCTCCTTCTGTAATATCTGCAACAACAATATCAGAAAAATTAGGACCATCAATAATACTATCATCACAAAATAAAAGATGAGAAGGGTCCTGTAGTGCTTCAAGAGGAATGCATGCTGTAGGTGCCCTAATTTATAATGTATACTCCTATGCATGCTCCTATGCATGCTGTAGGGTCCTGTACTACTATCATCACACCTGTAGAATCATCTCCTATGCATGCTCCTTCTGTAATATCTGCAACAACAATATCAGAAAAATTAGCACCATCAATAATACTATCATCACAAAATAAAAGATGAGAAGGGTCCTGTAGTGCTTCAAGAGGAATGCATGCATGCTGTAGGTGCTCTAATTTATAATGTATACTGCATTTTCAATCTTTTATATTCAATCCATCAGAGAGTGAATACAAAGAATTTATCAAATGGAGAGTGCATGCAAAAACCAATCTGAGATTGGGGAGTTTTCTCCAATTAACCGACTAAATAAACAAATAAATTCTATATATATATACATAATAAAAAATTATTTCTAATAGCAACAGTCAACTACAATCAGAATATCAATCGATGGTGGAAATTTTGTATTGATTTGATTGCGATTAATGTTTACGATCTTCAACCTACTCTGGCTACGACCGAATAGTTGTGGTCGTCCGACGCATTGGTTTCGGCCGTCGGCGAAAATTTCACATCAATATTGGGAGTCAATTTTTTTTAATATTTGTTCAAGGTGAAGAGTATTTTAAAAAATAACTGTTCGTAAAATTAAAAGTTGGGGGTGTTCTTTTTAAATATTTTTAAAAGTTATGATAAGTTGGAGTAATTTAAAACCATTAAATTAGTTTATTAACGTGCGCGAAAAAAGTGAATATTTTAACTTAGTTAAAGCCTCAATTCATACGAATAAAACAAATTAAATTGCCTAATAATAAGAGTAATCATATTGATGTGAGTGAACGGTCCAGGATTGACACATGAAACGAGAAAGTTATATGTCTGAGATCATCGAGTCTGAATGCATATCTCGGACTCCTGAGGTTAGGTCAGACTTTAGACTCTCAAGATCACCTCGGGAGACCTCCCCGAGAAGACAGACTCCCTCGGGAGAGCAGATCTCTAAGACCAACTCGGAATGGTATACTCCCGAGACCACCTCAGGAGGACAGATCTCCGAGACCAATTCGGGATGGTATACGTCCGAGACCTCCCCGAGAAGACAAGCTCCCAAGGCCCTTCCGGGAGAGGATATCCTGAGACCCTCTCGGGATAGCGGAGCCCAAGAGTCAACATGCCCGATAGCCCGACTTCAAGTAGCCGTTTCTCTTTCCAGATCAGGAAAATTGTCGGAGAGTTATTAGCTGTCACACGCGACAATTAAGGCCTTAATCATCGTTGTGACCATTACCCAAAAGTTATCCTGTAACCGACAAATAAGTGACGTGGAGGGTACATGTAATCACTCCCTCGAGTATATAAGGTACCTAGACACCCAGGTAATGGGGGTACGCTCTCTAAACTCACATTTTCTCCTTGATTTTCCTTCTGCAAGCGACTTAAGTTATGACTTGAGCGTCGGAGTGGGCTCCGTCGAAAAATCTCCGGCGTGTTCCCATTAACGCTCGTGTTGATCTCGCAGAGTGTGATCTACTTCCCTTCGTCATCATCCTCGTGGGCTGTTCTATGGTGACTCACCGTCCGCATCGATTCCTTCCGGAACAGATACATTAAAGAAAAAATTTTAATAAAAATTTTAAGAAATGACGTGGTACTTTACATGAATACGTTCAATTGTCGTCCGGATATCATTGACAACCTCCGTCTATCATCCTGAATCAAATTATATCCTAGGAGGCACGGTGAATCCGTCGAAGATCGCTGCATTTAAACTGTCACGTCATTTCTTGAATTTTTTAAGATTTTTTTCTAACTATAGTATTTTAAAATAATAATAATAATATATTATTATTATTGTTATTATTAATCCTGCGATTCGTACGTCATCATGAAACTGGATGCTCGATGATGTGGCATACGCTGGATTCGTACATTTGCACCGTGTTTCTTCGTACAAACAGCGGATCGGGCACTAAGTTCGGGGGTAAATGACAGGTTTGTATTGACTTTAGAGATTTAAATAAAGTTTGTCCTAAAGACTGCTACCCCTGCCTCGGATAGATAGATTGGTAGATTCTACCTCCGGTTGTAAGTTTATCTCCATGCTGGACGCCTACCAGGGGTATCACCAAGTTTCTCTCGCACCGGAATATCAAGAAAAGATCAGCTTTGTGACTGCAGATGACACCTATTGCTATAACCTCACGCCTTTCGGGTTGCGCAACGCCGGGGCAACCTATCAACGGATGATGGACAAGGTCTTTAGGCATCAGATCGGGAGGAACATTAAAGTTTATGTAGATGACATCCTGGTCAAGATAGACAAGGGGAAAGATATGATAGCCGACCTGGAAGAAACTTTTGCCACCCTGAGGGCCAACAAACTGAAGTTGAACCCGACCAAGTGTCTGTTCGGAGTGAAGAGTGGCCGGTTCTTAGGGTATATGGTGACAGAGAGGAGGATCGAGGCCAATTCAGATAAAGTGAAGGTCATCCTCGATATGCCCACTCCTCGCAACTTCAAAGAGGTACAGAGGCTGAACGGCAGGATTACAACATTTTTCAGATTCATCTCCAAGTCTGTCGACAGGACCCTGCTATTCTTCAAGATTCTGAGAAAGACAGTCAAGTTCGACTGGGATGACCAGTGTGAGAAAGCGTATTGCAGATTTGAAAGCCTATCCGGCCGAGCTCCCCGTCCTTTACAAGCCAGTGGAAGAGGAGACATTGTTCGTCTACCTGTCCGCTGGCGAGCAAGCGGTGGGTTATGCACTTATCCGAGAAGAAGACATTGTGCAATATCCAGTCTACTTCTTCAGACACTTCCTGAAGGGCGCAGAGACATGTTACACTACAATGGAGAAGTTGGCCTACGCTTTGGTATTACTGGCCCCAAGGCTCAGTCCATACTTCTTGGCACATCCTGTTGTAGTCCTCACCAACAGCCCACTCGAACAAGTCCTTACCAATCCGGAAGCTTCGGGTCGGCTGATCAAATGGACTACAGAGCTAAGCGAGTACGGAAATGAATACCAGCCTTGTACTGCTATCAAGGCACAAGCCGTTTTAGATTTCATACTTTAAGCTATTCCTAAGCCTGAAGCTGAGGGTGTTTGGAGGATCTATGTCGATGGGTCATCCAACAGTAAGCACAACGGAGTCAGGGTGCTAATGGTTTCGCCCCGGGGAGATACGTTGCATTTATCTATCCGACTCTACTTTCGAGCCACCAACAATGAAGCTGAGTATGAGACGATCCTAGCAGGGTTGCAAGCAGCTAAGCATGTGGGAGCTGCTCGAGTCATCCTACATTGAGATTCACAGCTCTTTGCCCAACAAATAAAGGGCGGCTTTGAAATAAAGTGAGAGCGCTTATAGAGGCATGTACCCATTTACGAGCAGCTGAAATCCTTTTTCACAGAGGTTATTATGCAGAAGATTTCCCGAGCAGACAATGTCAAGGCGGACGAACTAGCCAAGTTGGCTAGCTTCATTTCTGCATGGCAGCTGGACGAGCCCAGTACCACCGAGGAGACTGTAGCTCAGATTGAAGAAGAAGCTGAACGCAATACCTCAACTGATTGGAGAGATTCATATGTGGAGTTCCTACGCAGTGGGAATATGTCAACCGATGATCTAGGAATCCGACTATTTCGCCACCGAGCTTCCAGATTTACACTAGTTGGAGATCAATTATACAAGAGAGCCTTCTCCCAGCCACTCCTCAAGTGTGTCGGGTCAGATGAAGTCGACTATGTCATGCGAGAAGTTCACGAAGGCATTTGCGGAAGCCACATTGGGGGGAAGGTCTCTGTCTAAGAAGATTATCTTGGCCGGGTACTTTTGGCCAACATTGTAGGCCGACGCCCTCAAGTTTGTAGCCGAATGTGAGGTCTGCCAGAGACATCAACATATAACTCACCGATTGACTGAGCCACTGCAAGTCTCTACAGTGTCTTGCCCATTTAATCAGTGGGGAATGGACATTGTGAGTTCATTTCCAATCGGATCCCAACAAAAGAAGTTTTTGTTGGTTCTGGTGGACTATTTTCCAAATGGGTGGAAGCTGAGTCTCTTGCACATATCACGGAGGCTGCAATGATGAAGATCCTGTGGAAGGACATTATCTGCAGGTACAACATCCCTCACAAATTGGTGTCAGATAATGGCCGACAGTTTGCACGGCGCAAACTCAAAGAATGGTGCAAAAGGCTGGGTATTCGAAAGCCTTCACTTCGGTCGCATGCCCCTAAGGCAATGGCCAAGCCGAGGTCGTTAACCGGGAGATCATCAGGGGGCTCAAGATAAAGCTGGATCATGTCGGAGGTAGCTGGGTCGAAGAGTTCTCGAGTATTTTATGGTTCTACCGTACCATTCTAAGAGAAGGAACGGGTCAGAGTCATTTTCAGCTTGTATATGGAGCTGAGGTCGTGATCCCGATGGAAGTAGGCGAGGAGTCCGTCCGACAGCAGCATTATAATAACAAGGACAATGATTGAGAGCAGCTGATCAACTTGGACCTAGTGGTAGAGGTACAAGACAAAGCAACTGCTCGGTTACTAACCTACAGGCAGTGTATGCAACAAGCGTACAATCGTCGCGTGATTGCCCGTAGCTTTGAGGTCGAAGACAAAGTCTGGAAGAGGATCAAGCCGGTCGGCGACCCCAGAAAGCTAGAATCTTAGTGGCGCAGACCATAGATCGCCACCACAAAGCTCACCGGAGGTAGCTACTATCTAGAGGATGACAAGGGAAAGAGGCTGGAGAGACCATGACATGCTTTGCAGTTTCAGTAATCAAAGAAGCAAATGAGATCTCTATTAAAAGACCCAGAGTCCTTGCCTAAAAAAACCCTACTACCTCGCAGTGTTGCGGATGCCCGAGGTGAGTAGTCCTGGTCGTGGTGTTGCGGATGCTCGATCAGGAGCTGCTAAAACCCTACTACCTCGAGGTGTTGCGGATGCCCGAGGTGAGTAGGCCTGGTCGTGGTGCTGCGGATGCTCGACCAAGAGCTGCTAAAACCCTACTACCTTGCAGTGCTGCGGATGCCCGAGGTTAGTAGGCCTGGTCGTGATGCTGCGGATACCCGATCAGGAGCTGCTAAAACCCTACTAGCTCGCGGTGCTGTAGATGCCCGAGGTGAGTAGGCCTGGTCGTGGTGCTGGCGATGCCCGACCAGAAACTGCTAAACCCCTATTACCTCACGGTGTTGCGGATGCCCAAGGTGAGTAGGCCTGATCGTGGTGCTGCGGATGCCCGACCAGGAGCTGCTAAAACCCTACTACCTTGCGGTGCTGCAGATACCTGAGGTGAGTAGGCCTGGTCGTGGTGCTGCGGATGCCCGACCAGGAACTACTAAAACCCTATTACCTTACGGTGCTGCGGATGCCCGAGGTGAGTAGGCATGGTTGTGGTGTTGCGGATGCCCGACCAGGAACTGCTAAAACCCTACTACCTCGCGGTGCTGCGGATGCCCGAGGTGAGTAGGTCTGATCGTGGTGCTACAGATGCCCGACTAGGAGCTGCTAAAACCCTACTACCTCACTGTGTTGTGGATGCCCGAGGTGAGTAGGCCTGGTCGTAGTGTTGCGGATGCCCGACCAGGAGCTTCTAAAACCCTACTACCTCGCGGTGCTGCGGATGCCTGAGGTGAGTAGTCCTGGTTGTAGTGCTACGGATGCCCGACTAGGAGCCGAGAAAGCCCTACTACCTCTGACTGCGAACTTAAGGATGGTTTGTCGGGATACAGAGAGGGGAGGAAGCTATCATGTAGGCGAAAAGATATAAAGGAATGTAGGCGAAAAGATATAAAGGAATACCATCAGACATTGAAGACAATCATGATGGTTAATTATTGTCAGAGAGCCCATAACACAAAGGTAACAAGATTCCTTTTACCTCCGAGTAAGATACATTGAGGATAACATCATAAGGAAATACCAAATGTAAGGGTACATGGGAGGTACAATTCTTAAACCCCGCAGAGGAGACTACTCATTTGTCCAAGCTCTTCTCCATTGTCTCGGTCTCTCCTTTGGTCGTGGAGGTAGAAGTCGTCTCCTTGTGACTACAACTTCTTGGCCCTTCACTTGATGTAACACAACACCAGATCGGAATACAAATGCAAGCCATTCAATTTCGAGTATGCCTTCACAAAGTGCCACAGAATAAGAGAGATATGTGACGAAAGACAAACATTCCAGAGAAAGATATCCATAAAAATATTTAGGACAAGATCATGCAAAATCCCTTTCATTCCAAAAAGATGAGTACACTATGAGTTCATGGAAGAAAGAAAAACAAGTGAAAAACAGACAAGGAAAAGACCCATGGCACATGTTGGGAAAAACTCCTATAGTTCCTGATCTTCAGGCGGGAGCTCATCCCAAACACAGCCAACGATCATGAAGCTCAGGTCTGTGTCCGACTTCAGTAACTGGGCCTTTTGGAGCTGATTGATGGCGCCATTGAAGCCCTGTTTCAGGCGCTTCAGGACCTACCCAGACAGGATGTCACCAAATTAATCGGACTCCAGAAACCTGGCCATAAACTCTGCCTCAGTCTCTCTCGGCCGGGATGCCTCTCAGCCTTGTAGTGTTGCAATTCAGCCTCGGCTTCCTCCTTGACAGCTTTCAGATGGGCCATCTCAGAGGATATTCGGTCGATGTCTTCCAAGGTTTCCTTGAGCCTCTCTGAGGTGGCCGAGATCTTTGAATTAGCCCGGGCGACATCCTCCTGAAGGTCTGTCATATAGGTAACTACGACCTTCACCATATTTTCCTTCTGGGCTAGCTGGTTGGCTTGTTCTTGTATTCGACCATTCAGGGTGGTCATTGAAGACTCCAGAAGTTGGACATCCCCGGATAACTTCTTCTCTCGGGCCTGAAGTTGATCTCGCTCTTGGGACAAAGTGCACAAGTCATTTGAGAGGGCAAGGACCCTCTCTGACATCAAGCGCTCCCGATGGCGAGAGCCATGCAGGGCTGACTCTAAGGTCAGCAGATATTCTAGGTGATGTTCTACATTCACCCTGAGAGCTCTGCTGACCTCCGCCTGCAGGAGGCCCCCTCTATAGGCACAATAGGCCTCGGCCTCCGCTGAAGAAGCTCGACGGATCAGATGCTCTACCTCTTGCCGGGAGTATAACTGATGGCCGACCAAGAGGCAGTCTTGAGCAGTCTGCCACAGCATATAAGAGTTAGAAAACATGAGCAAGGATAAGACAAAAAAGTGTGAACCATTACTTTCAGGAGGGCATCATGTAAATTGGCCAGGTGCCCAGCCGAGGCACATAAGGCCCCCCCTCTCAAGTCACCGCGGCTCCTCGAGGCGGCGGCGTCTCGGCTTATGAGGAGGTGTCTCTAAGGTAGGGGAGGAGCTGGACGGCAAGCGCCTCAGGAGGCACCGTGGAAGTGTTGATGCAGTCTGACCCTGATTGTTGTTTTGGTGTTGACATCGATTTTAGTTTAGGTTGATGATTATGATTATGATTAAGTCCTAATCGGGAATTAGGCACGGAGTGATTGGAAAATCCTAGCTTGGAGGGCTAGGTGTTGAAGAGTCCTAATTCGGAAGGGTTGGATGAAAAGTCCTAGCTTGGAGGGCTAGGTGAAAAGTCCTAACTTGGAGGGTTAGGTGAAAAGTCCTAACTTGGAGGGTTAGGTGAAAAGTCTCAACTTGGAGGGTTAGGTGAAAAGGTCCTGGTGAGTGAAGCCAGGTGATGGAAATCCCGGTGAGTGAAGCCGGGTCCTGGTGAGCGAAGCCAGGTGATGGAAATCTCGGTGAGTGAAGCTGGGTCTTGGTGAGTGAAGCCAGGTGATGGAAATCCCGGTGAGTGAAGCCGAGTCCTAGTGAGTGAAGCCGAGTCCTGGTGAGTGAAGCCAGGTGTTTGGAAATCCTAGAGAGTGAAGCTAGGTTGAAATCCTGGTGAGTGAAGCCGGGTCCTGGTGAGTGAAGCCAGGTGTTTGGAAATCCTAGTGAGTGAAGCTAGGTTGAAATCCTGGTGAGTGAAGCCGGGTCCCGGTGAGTGAAGCCGGGTGACCGAAACCCTAGTGAGTGAAGCCAGGTCCCAGCTTGGAGGGCTAGGTTGAAGTCCTAGTGAGTGAAGCTGGGCATGGCACGAGTCAGAGAAGGGCTGGAGGCTTGTTCTCGTGACTTAGAGTGCATTTGGGCTTGCCTGGATCCGTCTGATGACCGATCAGGGAAGTTGGCACGGTGCTCCTTCGTGGATCGGTCTGGTGACTGATCCAGCGATGACTGATCGATCTGGTGACCGATCAGGGAGTATGCGTTTCACTCACTGCACAGCTCCTGATCGGTCTGGTGACCGATCAGGGAGCAAACAGTGAGGTTGAGTTCCCTTGCTGAACTGCTCCTGATCGGTCTAGTGACCGATCAGGATCACTGTGCAGATCATTCTGGAGAACGATCCAGCATTGCAGGTTCCTCTCTATGATCGATCAGGACGGAGCCTGATCGGTCTGGTCACGACTTGATCGGTCTGGTGACCGATCAGGAGGTTTCCTGATCGGTCCGGTGATCGATCAGGAAGTCTGGACTGCAAAGCTCAGAAATTGCCCGATAAAGGGGTGGATCAGTCGGGTGATCGATCCACAACCTGGGATCGGTCTGGTGATCGATCCAGGAGAGTCCCAAAGAAATCGCGATTTCTAATTGAGTGTTGGGGACCGATCAGGACGGAGCCTGATCGGTCTGGACCCAGCCTGATCGGTCTGGTGACCGCTCAGGAGGCTCTCTGATCGGTCCGGTGACCGATCAGGAGGCTCTCTGATCGGTCCGGTGACCGATCACTTTAATTCAAAATGCACTGTCAGACGCTCTGATCGCGTCTAAACGTATTTGATTCTCTGCGCTTAACTTCTGATTCTTGATTTACTGAGTGATATGCTGTTCTAATACTCTGATCAAGCTGCAAGTGACAGGGAAGGATTCAAACACTCAAGGAGAAGTCAATGAAGGCTTTCCTTGGAGCAGGTTTGTCCGTTTTCCATCTCAGGTTGCAACGGCTGGAGCTGCAGACTGGAGCTGCTGACTGGAGCTTGGCTGAGGGGAGGTCAGGAAGTCCAGGAAGGGCTCAGTGGTAGCTGGCGTTGGCAGGGAAGCAGCTGGAGGCTGCAGGAGATGCTGTCACCTGGTGCTGAGTGGAGAAACAAAAGGGCGGAAGAAGGCTTCGTTGAAGCAGAGTTCTAGAGTTCGCGAACTGAGTTCTGGCTGCGCCTTTGTGTTCTCCACATCTTGCTTACGTGTTCTGAAGTTCCATCATCTTGTGCAAGCAACTACAATATGTGAAGCGACCATTTATTACTTGAGCGCTTGAAGGAGAGAACAAGAAGCTCCGAGTCCAACAGCGAGAAGACACGAGGAGAGGGCTCTTGCGTGAGATCGTCGCTGGGTGGAGCTCTGAGGGAGCTTGCTGTGTTCTTGTCTTTGCTAAGTGCTATGTAAGATCTTTCTTATTGTTTCATTGTGCTTAAACATATATCTGTGATTGAAACGCTGTGGAGAGGTTTCTCCAACGAGAAGGAGGTTGCTTTCTATCCGGTGATAACCGGGGCTTGATCTGCTGACGATCAAGGGATCGCCCACCTTAAGGGCACGCCAAGGAGTAGGGGCAAGTTATCCCCGAACCTTGTAAACCCTCCTTGTTAGCGATCTTGCTAGTTGTGTTTGTTTTCCTTCGTTTTCTGTTTTTGTTTCTGCACTGGTTTGTTTCTATTGTTTCTTCCGCTGTGCTACTGATAAGGTTGAGTGCAGAAATTTGATAAGTGCCAAAGGTCAAAGTGTTTGACTATATTCACCCCCCCTCTCTAGCCATCCAAGGTCCAACAGGAAGGGCCTGGGACGTCCTCATCAGAGCTAGAAACTCCCTCGAAAGAATGTCCCTCGGCGGAGACCTCCTTCAATTGCACCGGGGGGAATAACTTTGTAGCCTCCTCCGATGCTGCTTGAAGTTTTTTGTGCAAATGGTCAAGTCTCATCCGGGGCTCTGCCGGCACCACCTGTTTGCCTTTGGAGGTGTTGGAAGAGTCGGGTGGGAGGTGGTGATGGTCTGATCCCCTGTCTTTGGAGTGGTTGTCTATTTGAAGTGTTGGGACAGAGGTATCGCATCTTCCTCGTCGGGGATGTGTGAGTCCTCCTCCTCAGGGATAGAAGGGAGCTTGTGGGGGTGTAAAGTGTTGCAACCTCCTCCTGGTTGCCGACTGCTTATCGAGGCATTTCCTCTTCAGCCTCCCCGATGATTTAAGCATCAGGACTTCGATCGGGGGTGCCGACCTTTCCTTATTCTCTCCCATATCGATGATGACGAGAGGCAGGTCGGCTACCTGGACACCAGGTAGCTCCGGAGTCCCTTGGCCGGTGGATGGCTCAGTCGCTGCGGGCGCCTCTATTTGCTTTGGTGTCTCGTGCTTGCCGGACTGCTCTATAGCCTCCTCCGGAGTCTTGGCCGAGTTAGCCGGTAAGGCAGAAGGAGACGAGGGAGGAGCCAAGGCCTGTTCGTTGGCCTCCTCCCATTTGATGAGCCTGTTCATTGCTCGGGACAACATGACGTCCTCTGCAATGCCCAAACAAGACAAAAACATCAGTTATAATTAACAGATGTTTGTAAAAGGATAAGCTTACCAAGGCTGGGGCTTATGCTGGCTACTTTAGGCTGAGCCCTGCCCGGTACATGAGTTCATCACTCTGTACTAGCCTGGAGCCGCTAAATTCCATGCCGGATAGAAAGCTCCTAGCACGTTGACAGCCCGGGTCACGTTAAAAGTCTCCTAGCTCCGGGGGGGGGGGGGGGGTAGGCTTTCCCTCCAGCGAATGAGACTGAAGGGGCGCTGGAGTAGTCGAATAAAGAAGAAGTGTTCCTTCCATCCCTTATGGGAGGAAGGATAAGGGATGGAAGGAAAACTGCCTAGAAACCTATGGCTGGGGCGCGCCTTGAAGCTAAAGGCCCCCTTGGACGCCATGGTGGGGAGAAAGAAAAAATGAAAGAAGCGTGAGGTTAGAGGAATGTCAAAGAGTTTGACAATGATAAACACCCGCCCATCTGGGCGAATGCATTGGGGGTCATCTGATGGAGGGGAATGTCAAAATATGAAGAATTGCTCATGAAGAAAGGGAGGAGAGGGAAACGAAGCCCTAGTTCTACCTGCCCTAGGAAGAAAATGAAGAATTCTAGGGGGGTTCTACGGGGTGATTGATTCACCCTAGGGACTTCTACCTCCATTTTGGTCGGAATGCTTAGGTCTCGCAGGCAGCTCGAAGGGTTTCTGATTTAACCCTAAAAGAAGTGGATTCATACCACTATGGTTGGTATTCCTTCTTCGGGGTCCCCTTCCTACCATGATCCTTCTTACTTTCCTTACCCATGACTTCTAAGGAAGGAGGCGAAAGTGAAGAGAAGATTTACGCGTAGGTCCTTAGAAAGAGAGGACGAGAACAAAGGCCGCAAATGTTGTTAGTCAATGATGCCAGAAGGCAGACGGACGTTTTTTTGCCTCCCCTTTTTATAGGGAGGAAGCCGCCCTCATGCATACAATGGGGGCAAGGCACGTGGACGGTGATGAACGTCCATCTCGAGGCGTCACTGCTTTTGAGGCTGCTGTTTGATATGACCTTGCAGTGCGTATCAGCAGGAGATAGCGAAGAAAAAAGTCTTAACACGTGGCAAAGGCGCATTCGCGGAGGGGTTTTGTCGCCATTAAGAGACCCCATGCGCTTTTAATGGATGATAGACAACTATCATTGCTGCACCTCGAAATTTGTAGAAGCCTTTTGGACTAATTCAAAGGGATTGCCTTGGGCCGAGGGATGAATGTTTCGATTCCTCAGACCCGACAAGCCGCCAATGAAGAAGTAATGGATATATGGACCAACAAATGCATAGCTTCCTCCTCGTTGCACCACTGGTCTAATCAGTCAGCCACACTTCCTTTGATTATACTTGAAGGGAGGGACTTGTGATGGGTTGAGCATCCCAGGGTTGATACGTGGAACAAGGACGCTATGTGTCTGAGTACACCGAGTCTGAATGCCTATCTCAGACTCCTGAGGTTAGGTCAGACTTTAGACTCCCAAGACCACCTCGGGAGACCTCCCCGGGAAGGCAGACTCCCGAGATCACCTTAGGAGGGCATATCCTCGAGACCAACTCGGGATGGTACGCTCCCGAGACCACCTCGGGAGGGCATATCCCCAAGACCAACTCGGGATGGTATACGCCTGAGACCTCCCCGGGAAGACATACTTCCGAGACTACCTCGGGAGGGCAGATCCCCGAGACCAACTCAGGATGGTATACACCCGAGACTACCTCGGGAGGGCAGATCCCTGAGACCAACCCGAGATGGTATACGCCCGAGACCTCCTCGGGAAGACATACTTCCGAAACCACCTCGAGAGGGTAGATCCCCGAGACCAACTCGGGATGGTATACGCCCGAGACCTCCCCGGGAAGAGAGGCTCCTAAGGCCCTTCCGGGAGAGGATATCCTGAGATACTCTCGGGATAGCGGAGCCCAAGAGTCAACATGCCCGATAACCCGACTTCAAGGACTGTTCCTCTTTCCAGATTAGGAATGTTGTCGGAGAGTTATTAGCATTCACACGCGACAATTAAGGCCTTAATCATCGCTGCGTTCGTTACCCAATAACTATCCTGTAATCGACAAATAAGGGAGGTGGAGGGGACATGTAATCACTCCCTCGAGTATATAAGGTACTTGGACAAGCAGGTAATGGGGGTACGCTCTCTGAACTCACATTTTTCTCCTTGATTTTCTTCCTGTAAGTGACTTAAGTTCTAACTTGAGCGTCGGAGTGGGCTCCGCCGAAAAATCTCCGGCATGTTCCCATTAACGCTCGTGTTGATCTCGCAGGGTGTGATCTACTTCCCTTCGTCATCATCCCCGCGGGCTATTCTCTGGTAAATCACCATCCGCGTCGATTCCTTTCGGAACAGATACATTAAAGAAAAAATTTTAATAAAAATTTTAAAAAATGACGTGGTACTTTACATGTATACGTTCTATTGTCGTCCGGATATCATTGACATCCTCCGTCTACCATCCCGAATCAAACTATATCCTAGGAGGCACGGTGAATCCATCGAAGATCGTTGCATGTAAACTGTCACGCCATTTCTTGAAGTTTTTCTAAATTTTTTTTCTAAATATAGTATTTTTTAAATAATAATAATACTACTATATTATTAGTATTATTATTAATCCTGCGATTTGTACGTCATCATGAAATTGGATGCCCGATGATGTGGCATACGTTGGATTCGTACATTGGCATCGTGTTTCTCCATACAAATGGCGGATTGGGCACAAAGCTACATCGAATTGGAAAACGCCGATGATTTCTTTTTTTTTTGGAAAGGATCACTTGTGGTTATTTTTTTCTTTCTGATATTTTTGATTCGGTATTTCCTGAACTTTTCATTTTAAATTTTTATATATTAATAATACATTAACACCCCATTTCGAATGTTTTTAAGTAATGAAATTGAATTGAATTTCATCAAGAATTGAATTTCAGCGGGAATTGAATTGAATTTTTATATTTAGAATGAGTCGGTAAACAAAGGAATTGAATTGTTTAGAATGAGTTTAAAATTGAATGAATCTGATTGCTTTTATATTTTACCTTTCATTGATAGGTTATGAATCAAACAATATATTTATGTAAGGTTATTTTAGTTTTTTCATTTGTTGGAATTCAATTCCCACACCAGATCACACCCATTTGGGTCGGATTTCAATTCCTTAGTTTTGTTGATTTCAATTCCTATGAGAATTCAATTCCTTCACTAAAGTTGCTTCCAAACCATGAAATTTAATTCAATTCAATTCCTTGATATAATTAAATTTTATGGGTTTCCAAACGCAGTGTAGGTATTGAGATTTTGTCATCTAACTAATTCGTGTTAGGACATTTACTAATTAGAAAGGATGAGTAACAAACTTTACTTCTTCAATTTTAAGTTGCAGCGAAACTTTGGAGTCAAGTACATAAAAATATTAACGTTTTTGATTAACTTAATATTTATTTTCTTAAGATGACTAATCCAAGGATTCAACATTCATTCGTAGCTTCACTATGAAAATCTCTTTCTCAAAAATTTTTCGAGGCAAAGAAGTATCATACAAGCTCGAACACGAGAATACAACAAGAACAAAAAAGTAAATACAAAATACAATGAACACCTTGCTTGATTGGTCTTTTGTTGCTCGGATATGCCTTTTGTTGACTCGAAAATACAACAACACTTCACTTCAGAATATCTAAGAATTGTCGTCAAAGAAACTCCACGAAACCCCTTTTTCGAGAGTTCCTTTCGAGTGGGAAAACGTCTTTCAATCGATTAGTCATACCTCAATCAATTACTACATCAGATTGACCATTCAAAACCTATAAAACGGCTCTTTTTTACCTATTTGATCGATTGTCGAGTTATACCAATTAATTGATTGCTTTAATCGATTGTCCCAATCAATCCAGAACCTTTTTGTTCTTTGCGAAACACTCCAATCGATTAGCCTAATCTATCAATGCTTACTGAATCAATTTCTCCAATCGATTCTAGCACCTTATGTGCTCTTTGCTAAAGCCTTTAATCGATTGCCCTTCCGATTCTAACCTTTATATTCTCTCACGAAAAAACTCTCAACCGATTAGCCTAATCCATTGGCTTAGCCTCCAATTGATTCCACGACTTTCTGTTCTCTCGTGAAAAATCGATTATATCAATCGATTGCCCAAACCTTAACTATAAACCCGAGTTTAGCTGTCCTAAAGCCATATGTTACTCGTTGGAACTTCTCGTTACTTAGCATCCAGTCAACATTGACTTGCTAGAGTTTCTTTATCAAGTGTCCAGTCAACTTTTGATCCACTTAGATTTTATATCTCATGCAAAATGTTCGGTTGTTCATAATCCACTTGAACTTACTATCTCATGCCAAGTGGTCGGTCTTTCGTGATTCACTTAGATTTTTCTCTTGTTAACTTTCCGTTGGACTTTCATTGCCTAATTTCCAATTAAGTATTCCACTGCCCAGCCCCGCTAGGACTTTCATTGCCTAGTTTCTAATTAGGTTTTCACTGCCTAATCCCGCTAGAACTTCTATTGCCTAGTTTCCAATTAAATCATTCACCGCCTAGCCCCGTTAAAATTTTTCATTATTTTGTCTAACCTTCAGTTATGACTAACAGGAAGTCCTAAGTGTTACGACTTCCTGTTGTAAAACCTTCAGTTAGGACTTTCCAAATAAAGTATTTGATCCTCTCTTGATCTACTTGATTTTTTTTTCACATATTGTCATATATTAAAACTCAAACTCAGACAAATCCAATCTTAGTCAAACTGACTAACTTTGATCCAAGGACGATTACATCAGTAATTCTGTGATAGATGGTTCGATCTCATATTTTATCTATCCAATCTTAGTCAAACTGACTAACTTTGATCCAAGGATGATTACACCAATAATTATGTGATAGATGGTTTGATCTCATATTTTATCTACTAAGTAAATTTAGAAAGCATGGTGACATGACACCCTAAGTTCTTTAGTAGTTTAATTATCATAGATATACCTTGTGTAAAAATTGGATCTTAATGATTTGAAAAATGTACTCTGTCTCTTACAATCATACTGAGCCATGGGGCAATGCTGTGCTTACCCTCACTCGGAGAAGAGGAGGATATGGGAGGGAAAGAAAATAGAGGGTTTGTGTTATTTATTTTAATAAATATTAAGAAAAGTTAATGGGAATCGAAATGGAAATATAATCTTAATATCAATATCAAGATGACATAGAGAATGTGAATTATTTTATATGGATGTTAAAATTAATTGATAATTGCTTACTAAAGTAACTTTAAAATAATATTATATTGATTTTCTTTAAAAATAATCACAACAAAAAATAAAACAAAGTAGTAGGTGGTTAGCATATATTTAATTTGGTAATCGTTACAATTGAATTGAACTAACCCTTTCACTCTATTTCATTTAGGACTAACCTTATGTTTTATTAATCAAGGATTATGCTAATCAACATCACTTTTTGGTGAGTAACTAAAACCATTTGTTGTGATGCAAACACGGCAACAAACATATATATAGAGAGAGAGTGGTCAATCCTCTTGAAGGAAGCTTCTCGCTAGGATCATGACATTCCAAAGTTAAATCCTTCAAACGCAATCTTTAGATCACAATACTTGAATTAGGATGTCAATTTGGATGGATGAGGTTGGATTCAGACCGGGTTGGATTTTTTTTTAAACTAACAACCCGAACTTGACCCAAATTCGAATTCAACCCGAAACGCTCAAACTTGAACCCGAGCCCGACTTGAATGATCGAAAAAATCGATTCAAAATAATTTTTTTACTATTTTTCTTATAATTCTTTATTTTTATCTCAATACTCTATCATGATCATACTAATATTGATATTAATATACATAAAAGTATCTTAATTTTTAAAATAAAATTTAATTTAATCCCAAAAAACTCCACTAAACATTAAATTCGGTGCAACCCTAAATCCGACTCAAAAATTTTCAAACCGAAACCCTCCAATCCGAATCTGAAAATTTCTAATGCGAATTCGATTTTTTGACACCCCTAACTTGAATGATTTTTGTTACGACTGTGATCATACCCTACATATAGATAAATATGACGTTCCAATAAAGAAAAAAAAAGAACCAAAATTTGAGTTTTGATCGGTTTGGGTGGATGCTACTTTGCACATTCTTTCACATCCATTGGGTTGATTAATATGCAATTGTAATTTGACTATGATTGAGCAACAAATGAAAGACTTCTTTAGGTGAAAAAGATAAGAAAGAAAAAGGTTAACAATGAAGTTTGATAGTCACAACCATTCATTGTTGTTAAATATATATACACACACAACGTGCATAGTTTGATAGAAATAGGATTTTTCTTGCTCTTGATGTTCTATTTTACCTCTATCATTTTTATTACATTGTTTCAATTTAAAGTTTGTTTCGTTATTTTTTTATTTACACAAAGTGGTCTTTAATCCTTCGACAATTTATCAAGGGCGCATCCAAGAATTGATATTTACCAAAAGGCGTCCCATGATTTCATTTTCATCAAATGGCGTACTAATTTTAGTGAACTTCCTCTTTTACCCCTCCTGCTATGTATTGCCTTTCTCTTTCTCTCTCAGCAACAAATTCCGAGAAGTCTGCACGTGATGTTTCAGACTTTTATTAAAAAAATATATATTATGGAATCGGCGCTAAACTAAAAAATGTAAGGTAAAATCGAAAAAATATCTCATCTAACTTATTTAAAAATATAAATAAATAATTTTTATATTTAGTTAATAGAAATTAATATATTAAATAATATTTAATAAATATATTAATGTAAAAAAATTGAAAAAAAAGAAAAAATTAAAAAAAAAAAAAGCGTGGGCCTGAAATATTTTATTTCAGGTCCACATTGGGCCTGAAATCTTTTGATTCAGGCCCGACGTGGACTCAAATTTTTTTTCTATTTTAAAAATATATTAATATATAAAAAAACATATCAAAACACTTAATTTCAGATTCAAACGCAGGGCCTGAAGTCATCCCAGAAGGGTCTGAAGTCAAATAACTTCAGATCCTATAAATAATTAATTTAATAAATAATAATTAAATATAAAAAATATTTTTAAAATTAAAAAAATTTCAATACCCTTGGGGCATGAAGTCATTAGATTTCAGGCCTAAGGAGGGCCTGAAGTCATCAGACTTCAGGCCCTCCATAAAAAAATATAAAAAAAATATTTTATGAAAAAGTATAATATATAATTATATATAATTTATAATTTTTATAAAAAATATAATATATAATTACATAATAATAAAATATTATTATAATGAAATCTAGATATGGGAGGTCCATAAGTGGGTTTTGGTCAAAACCTACTGATATTTCTAAACTACTCTTATTTCATTGGTGATATCTAATATATAGATGTTTGAACACCTAAAACATCATCTCCTACCTCTACCCTCTCTGTTCATATGGAGTTTTCAGAAATCCAGATATGATAGGTCCATCAGTGAGTTTTGGTCAAAATCCACTGATATTTCTAAACTACTCCTATTGTATTAGTGATATCTAATATATAGATGGTTGGACACCTAAAATATCATCTCCTACCTCTACCCTCTCTATTCATATGGAGTTTTCAGAAATCCAGATATGGGAGATCCATCAGTGAGTTTTAATCAAAACTCACTGATATTTCTAAACTACTCCTATTTCATTGGTGATATCTAATATATAGATGTTTGGACACCTAAAATATCATCTCCTACCTCTACCCTCTCTATTCATATGGTGTTTTCAGAAATCCAGATATGGGAGGTCCATCAGTGAGTTTTGGTTAAAACTCACTGATATTTCTAAACTACTCCTATTTCATTGGTGATATCTAATATATAGATGTTTGGACACCTAAAACATCATCTCCTACCTCTACCCTCTCTATTCATATGGAGTTTTCAAAAATCCAGATATGGTAGGTCCATCAGTGGGTTTTGGTCAAAACCCACTGATATGGGAGGTCCATCAGTGGGTTTTGGTCAAAACTCACTGATGGACCTACCATATCTGGATTTCTGAAAACTCCATATGACTAGAGAGGGTAGAGGTAGGAGATGATGTTTTTGGTGTCCAAACATCTATATATTAGATATCACCAATGAAATAAGAGTAGTTTAGAAATATCAGTGAGTTTTGACCAAAATCACTGATGGACCTCCCATATCTGGATTTCTGAAAACTCCATATGAATAGAGAGGGTAGAGGTAGGAGATGATGTTTTAGGTGTCCAAACATCTATATATTAGATATCACCAATGAAATAGGAGTAGTTTAGAAATATCAGTGAGTTTTGACCAAAACTCACTGATGGACCTCCCATATCTGGATTTCTGAAAACTCCATATGAATATAGAGGGTAGAGGTAGGAGATGATATTTTAGATGTCCAAACATCTATATATTAGATATCACCAATGAAATAGGAGTAGTTTAGAAATATCAGTGAGTTTTGATCAAAACTCACTGATGGACCTCCCATATCTGAATTTCTGAAAACTCCATATGAATAGAGAGGGTAGAGGTAGGAGATGATGTTTTAGGTGTCCAACCATCTATATATTAGATATCACTAATGCAATAGGAGTAGTTTAGAAATATCAGTGGGTTTTGACCAAAACTCACTGATGGACTTATCATATCTGGATTTCTGAAAATTCCACATGAATAGAGAGGGTAGAGGTAGGAGATAATGTTTTAGGTGTCCAAACATCTATATATTAGATATCACCAATGAAATAGGAGTTGTTTAGAAATATCAGTGGGTTTTGACCAAAACCCACTGATGGACCTCCCATATCTAGATTTCATTATAATAACATTTTATTATTATGTAATTATATATTATACTTTTTATAAAAATTATAAATAATATATAATTATATATTATATTTTTTATAATTTTTTTTATATTTTTTTATGGAGGGCCTGAAGTCATCAGACTTCAGGCCCTCCTTAGGCTTGAAGTCTGATGACTTCAGGCCCCAAAGGTATTGAAATTTTTTTAATTTTAAAAATATTTTTTATATTTAATTATTATTTATTAAATTAATTATTTATAGGATCTGAAATTATTTGACTTGAGACCCTCCTGGGATGATTTCAGGTCTTACGTTTGAATATGAAATTAAGTGTTTTGATGCGTTTTTTTATATATTAATATATTTTTAAAATAGAAAAAAAATTTGCGTCTATGTCGGGCCTGAATCAAAAGATTTCAGGCCCAATGTGGACCTGAAATAAAAAATTTCAGGCCCACGCTAAGCCTGAAATAAAATATTTCAGGCTCGGCGTGGACCTGAAATCAATAGATTTCAGGCCCACGCTCTTTTTTTTTAATTTTTTCTTTTTTTTTACATTAATATATTTATTAAATATTATTTAATATATTAATTTCTATTAACTAAATATAAAAATCATTTATTTATATTTTTAAATGTTATATGAGATATTTTTTAACTGAAATATTTTTTCGATTTTACCTTACGTTTTTTAGTTTAGCGCCGATTCCATAATATATTATTTTAAAATAAAAGTTTGAAACATCACGTGCAGACTTCTCGGAATTTATTGCTGAGAGAGAAAGAGAAAGGCAGTATATAGCAGGAGGGGTAAAAGAGGAAGTTCACTAAAATTAGTGCGCCCTTTGATGAAAATGAAACCATAAAACACCTTTTGATAAATATCAATTCTTGGATGCGCCCTTTGATAAATTACCGTTAATCCTTTGGTCGAGACCAGAGATGAAGATGTTAATTCACAAATCTCGTATTCCTACAAACCCAAATGGATGGTTAAAGTCACCTCATCCACCATCTTCACATGGGCCTACTTTCAACGCCGTTGCCTTCGGAGCTATGGTGCAGCGATAAGGTAGCTAGTCGTTAATCCAGATATCTGTGATTCGATCCTCAGCTACGACGCATTTTGTAAAAAATTTTCTTCCAAATGGAGCGCAAACCTTAGGATGTTGAGCTTCTAGACTATCCACCACGAACACTTCCCGATTTATCCTGATGACCGGTGAGAAATTTTTATGAGGCTGAATCGATCATCCCAGGTTCAATTTATCTGCTGTCTGATTTATTATTATTTTTTACTTTTCACATCGTTATTGGGTAGCATTCATTACCTACGTGTCGAAATCTAAACTGAACCATCATTTGAAATCATTACAACCTTCCAAGATGTGGTTAGATTCCTTAAGTTAATCATATATTTAAGATTCAATTTTTAATAAGAATAATAATAGGGAGAATGAATTTGGGAGAGTGAATGAGAAAGTGAATGACATGGTAGTTATTATATACACGTTCGATCATCGATCGGACACCACCGACGGCCTTTGATCACCGTCTCGAATCAAACTATGTCCTAAGAAGATCGGTGAACTCATCGGGAATCACCGTAATTATGATCTCGTCGCATTCACCGTCAATCCGGCGAGATTTCAATTACCGACGACCCTGCCGGGTTCACCATCTTCTTAGGACATAGTTTGATTCGGGACGACAATCAGAGATCATCGGTAGTGTCCGATCGGCGATCGAACATGTACACATTAACTACACGTCATTTACTCTCTCATTCACTCTCCCAATCATTACTCTTTTAATAATACCACTTAAATAAATCCCTATGAATATTCTCAATTTATTTTAATGATCCGTGAAAAATTTTCATAAAACTACATCGATCATTTTCAAAACTAATAAGTTAAAAAGCTACATAAAAAACTATAGAACATGTTCCGGTCTACAAACAATCAACAAACTAGAAAGTTTTATCCCCCAATTTGACGATAGAAACTACAAAATCGCTCATGAACTTCCTCTTCCTTCCCTTATTTGCTTCAGATAGTTCCCGAATAGCTCTGTAGATATATTTTTACATATGTAATGAAGAAATTAAAAATGATTTGTTATCCTAAATGTTCCTCATAAACAGCCCTATAGCAAGATAAAGTGAGATAAATTACGATATCAAACGACCTATTAAATGAGAGAATATTTAATCATTGAACCCACGGAAATCAATCCTTGCATAATGAAATAACTTCGTCAGTACAGGGACCTTTTCCAGACCCAAATAATGATGGCTTTCGTCCCAAGTGCTGGTGTTCTGCAACCCTCCAGCCGTTTCTTTCGGGGCCACGTTAATGAGAACCTGGATCAGAGACAGGAGCAGGACCTTTGACGTGACTTGCAGTGAAAGAATTGGACATCCACAATCTTTTAATACATCTTCTAGATCAACAAAACTTGAATGATGGGCCTGAGGTGAAACCATGTGATTAAACTCATACCAATTGAATTGTAAATGCAGCTTCTTTGCATTGGACATTTGAGTATATAGGACCATGATTTTAGAGAAGAAATCAAAATAAACAATCAAAAGCTCATGTCGGCATGGTTCAGTGCAACACTTCTTTCTTTTAAATTTGTAGAAATCATATTACATAAGTTTGTGTGGTTCCTTCAATCAAAATTTATTATTGTTTTATTAAACTTTTTTTCCTTCAGTTTTTTATGAATTTAAATTTATAGTTTCTCTGGTCCAGTTGTACCATGACATGAGTGCACTCCTATCCAAGCTATCTTTGTTCAAAACCACATGTGTTTCCATCATACATAGAAACCTCAAGACACCAAAAGGATAGTTTTGAGCATATTTGCAACATAGTCTTGATATCATGATTTGGCAACAGAAATTAATACAATGGATTATGTAAACCTCCAACACAACCGTAGAAGAACATATTGAACTCATCAAGATAAGTCTTGACATCATTTATTAATTCATATCATCATAGTTGATAATTGCGGTGCATAAGATAACAGATTCTGCTCTGTAATACTTCACACTTATAAATCATGCTTTTATCGAATCACCTAATGTCCTTTATCGTATTTAAGGTCAGAACCATGAGGTATGCATACGAATAAATTCAACAATACAATGCATAACTATGAGTATATGAAACTAAATTTTGGAAACAAATTTCCATTCACAATAACAGGTTGATGCGAAGGCACATAGATCCTCATCCCAAGCTTGACAAATCATTTACTAATATGAGTCTATTTCAAAACCGCCTACCTAGACTTTATATCCCTTGGTCAAATTTCAGTCATATAGAACAATGGTCCCAATGATAAGCATGAATCTTATTCATTGACAATCACAATAAAAGGCAGGAGAATACTCTTCGGTTTTAGATACATTCCTATACCAAGTGAAATTTTTGGTGCCTTCTTTAGAATATACACAGAGTATAATTGTTTGGCATATCAGTTGCTTGCAGCTATGTTTTGACTGATTGCAGTTCAGTAGCTTGCATTGCACAGAAACACACACACAAATCTTATTCTATCCAAAGAGAAAAGATCATCTTCAAACATCAATATCTACAGTTAACACATGAGAACTTGTTTAGCTATGCATGAATAACATCTCATCCTAATAATGTAGTTGTATATTCCAAAAGGTCATTGTGCAAATCTCAATTTCATGCACTACCAGAGATTCACTACAATTGATAGTAACATTTATAATTCTCTCTTTGGAATCCACATGTTAATATGTTATACAGCTGATAAAAAGAGAGGCAGTGAAAATGACAAAATCCTTGTTCCTTCAACAGAGTTCATACTTACTAAGCTGCCTTGTAACACCAAGAATCTCTATATCAAAAGCTTGTCTTCAAGCCAATAGCCGTGTTAAATTAGATCTCAGGATTTTATTTATTTTTCATAGGAACAGAATAAAAAACTTCTGGTTCAACCGAAGATGAAAATAAGTGGAAAAGAGTACCATTCATTTCCTCGATCGGTTTCAAGCTTCGTCAGTATCAGATGAATCGGATGAAGGGGGGCAGGAAACCACAGCGAGGGGAGAACAATTAGGTTACCAAAACTGCTCCAGTGCAGCGTAGCTGGACGACCCACCCAATCAGGTAACTTGATCCGAATATTGGTCGGTAAACTCGGCCGATCCCGATGCGAACCAGGTGAGTTGGATAAGGATCGGCGTTGGCTGATCTGATTCCCAGCGAATTCTCGACCACAGACCGATAGTGCCTCAGATCTTTTGGAACTAAACGTCAGTTGATGAAATCCTTGATGAAATCGGTTAAAGCGGCTGCCCGTAGCGTTGTGGAGATGCGTCGAGATCCACCATGGCTGCTGGAGCGAGGAGGAGAAGGGTCACCTAGCGGCGGTCTGCTAGGAGTAGCAGGCGGTGCGTTTACGCCTTCCCGGAAGCCGAGTCGCCGATGATATTTTTAAGTTGTAAGTATATAAATAGTAAAAGTTCAGGGTGAAGTCCATAAATATGGAACGGGTCGGTAAACTAACAAATGTAAACCATGAACGGTAAAGTGAAAATTCGATAAATATTTGAGGCAAAATGAAATTTCCTCAAATAATATCAGATTTTGGTAATGACTCTGTCCGTCTTGTATTTCTCTTTGTTTGTCGAATCCATCAATCACTCTTGTTTGCGGGGAGTTGCGAGAGCCGTGAGGTCGAAACCCCTTCCCAAAACCCTAGCGGCCCCTTGGCTCCGGCTTTCTGCCGTAGCTTGCGTGTTTGCTAATGGAGGACGAAGAGATCAAGAAGACGGTGGTAGCTTACTTAAGCAAGAAGGGCTACACGAAAGCCGACCTGATCCTTCAGGAAGAGCAGAATAACGTCTCTGCGTCTCCGAGCTCCGATCTCTGTGTCTCCAGGTTGTGCAATCTAATATCGCCTCCTCCTTTTTTCTTAGTGTTTTGATTCAGCAACAATTTCTTAACGCTGCCATTTACAGCTAAAAGATGGTGACAATGTAACTGGAAAATCTGTGTTGCAAAATCAGTTTTATAAAGATTATGTACGTCTGCAAAAAGTGATGTTATAAAGTCCATGAAATTCTTTATAGGTCGTAATGCAACCTGTTTGGATTGAGGATTATGAGAGAAGATAATAAATGGAACCTTTGTTTTTTCTACCTTCTCCATTGTATATGTCATACCTGTTCGTATATTCCCTCGTCTCCCTTTCCTTACATTCTCTAGTACACACCCAAAACAAAGCCTGGAGGTCAAATAATGGATTCTTTTACTTTGTAAGAAACCCTGGAAATACATTTTTTTTAAAACTAAAAGGGGTAAAGGCTTGAGTAAATTTTGCAATTTACCCTATCTTGAATTGACTCGAATGGATTAAAATATTGTTTACTTAGCTATTTGTTGAATAATGAAGATGGCTCTTCTTGAACACAAAATATATCTTATGTGCTTTTGGATGATATTGGATGCATCTATATGTCTCTTTGCCACTACATCATGTTTTTTCAGTCTTATGCATTTAATATTAACTATTCTTTACAGAGTAGAAAACGATCCAAAACGATATAATGATGGTTATAGCAAGCTGCGTTCACTGGCATATAATTCGCTCGACTTATACAAGGTAAATAATCAATTATATAGTTGGAAAATAGCAGTATGAGAATGAGTGTTGGCTACAAGTTGGAGTTACTTCATATACTGACTTACTGATTTAATTTCTTAGGACTTTGGCAATGGGATATGCTTTTTAGGTTAACATATCGCTTCATGTTTTGTGTATTATATTTTTGTTAATGGTTCATTGTGGTGTTACTTTTGGATATAAACTGTTTTTTCTTATTTGTTAGAATTTAAGATATTTGCAAATACTTGTAAGCTATACAAGTATTTCAGTTTTCAACTATTAAGAGGATCAGTTTTGGAGCAAGCCTGACTTTTTTGTTTTCCAATACTATAATTTAACTGGTCTTCAAACTCCTTGGTCTAGAACACATGCTATCAATTTTTCATATCCTAGCTGGATTATTATCCTTCAGTTCACCCATCTAGAATAGATTATTGTACAGTTTGAGGTTAGTACGTGCATCTGAGAAGCAAGATGGGCATGCATCTTTATGTTATTAATGTCGTATGGAAAGGAATGTTGTGAAGTTTGATAACTAGATGTGAGGATGAACATTCTAAATTTTTGTTGCATCCCAATCTCAGCATGAAGGAGATTCAGGTTCTTGACCACTATGACATTTCTGTAATATGTTTTTGACCCGTTGCATTGGTCTAGATGTCAAATGGAAAATTGAGCTATATAGGGTATGCCCATGCAAGAATTAGAGCACATGGATGATTATTGTGAATAAAGTATCTGGTGCTTTATACTGCTTATACTTTTTGAACCTAGTTCTTAGCTTAAATTTCCAGGAAAAATTATGATTGTTTTTTTATTCTGATGTGTTGATTGGAAGATATCATGTTATCTTTTAACTCATATGGTTGACAATTTATCTAGCCAAATTTTCTGAGTTCTTATTTTGTCATGATATATTTTTTCTTGGACCAACATCCCCTTTTTGGTACCCTGATCTTCCACAGCACGAGTTGCTTTCTGTACTTTATCCAGTGTACATACACTGTTTTATGGATCTCGTGGCAGGCGGACTTGTACATGAAGGTGCATATCATTCTTTAATGCAATTCCTAATTTACAGATAAAAATTATATTTATTTTATTTTGTCCTTGAGTTCCAAATTTTATGTTACTGTTTCACATGGCTGCATGTAACCTGCAGCTCGAATTTTTTTCTATGCATTCCGTGAAGATCATGAATCTCGACACTTGAGAGACCTACAAAAGCTTGAACAAATGCTTTCCACCTTAAATTCAGAGGTTATTGTATCTAAAATTTGTAGCTTTAAAATCTTTTTGTTGGCTGGTTAATCCGCTGATGTGTATGCCGCTTGTTGCAGGAGATGGAATTGGCTCGTTCTTTTAGGATGAACAAACTAAAAATAAAATTGTGCGAGGTGCACTTTTGCAACTACTGTAACTTTCTGTACTTGAGTTCCTTCTTTTCCTGTTTATTTACTTGTATAGATGTGTGGTTGGGTCCATTTAATTTTAGACAACTAAATCTACTCTGGTGTATTCTGCTAGTATTGTTATTGATCAACAGTGTGCATATCTTCATCAATGCACCATGCTTTATGTTTGTACGTAAGAAGTCATGTGCCCAAATTATTTATGGTTAGCTGCATGCCTTATTCTGCCATTGAGTTGTAAAAAATGTATAAATTGACCCATTAAAGCTTCAACCTAAATTGTGACAAAGCAAACATTCATAATAACTCAAAATGGAAGCCAAGAAGTTGCCTGCTATACATTTTATTTTTCAATTTTTTTTTGCTACTTAATCTAGAGGATGCTAGTATGCTATATGTAGAAGCTAAATTTTCAACAACAAGACTTGTACAACAAGGTAGTGGCCAGTACTAGCTTAATAATCTTGGTATATACTAGGTCGTTATATATTTCTTTTCTTAGTCTCAGGCACAGAAACTGAAGTATTGCTTGTTCCTAATGCCACAGTGCTGGCAAGTAGTTCGTATGTTATTATGTTTCTATCATGTTGATCATGTATGTGTTGAGAACTATTTGTCAATTACAGATAAAGCATTAAAAGGGCTCTCCCCTTGTACCATTCATCTATTTTCTTGTCTATATGTTTCAGAACTCTCCCTTTGTATGCCTGTCTTTTTTTTTTTTACATTTTGCATATTGCAAGACTTGTCAACAAATATAAACCTCTAGTAAGTTTGCAACATTTGGTCTCTTAATTGCAAGATGGTGACACTTTGGTCTTCTCTTTGCTCATGCAGTATTCTTATGACCTCCTTCTGCAGTACCTTCAGAAAACACACTCTCTTACCATTCTTGGCATAATAAATGAGCATATTGATTTTGAAGGTACCTCTTCCATTATCTATCAGCTTGACATCTTTGGGTTTTATTCAAATGCTATTAATTCTCTTTTCCTTGTTCCATGTTTTTCTTTCTATAGTAATATTTTCCCTAAATGTATTTTTGACAATGATTTTGGCAGTATACCCTGGGCAGCCTACCACGGTTGCTGACAATGCAGACTTTGCAACTGCTGAGGGTAGAAATAACAAATTTGGCAAACAGATGAATCAGAATATACGCTGGGGGGTGGGTGCTAAAATTTTATCTCTGTAAAAATTACCTGTGCCTTTCTTAATTAGCAAATGAGCCATTTATCATTTTATATGATGAATTACTGGTTTCCATAAGGTGTCCACAATTATAAATATTTTCCTTATGCTGCAATAATTTTAGTGGCTAGGCACTTGGGCATACATTTTCCTATTAGTTTTTTTATTTACATAAGTTAAAATTTCTGATGCATATAGATTTGTAATTAACTTATTCTGAACCAATAATCTTTACATATGTATTATTATAGGGTGACTAAGAAAGTTAAGTAACATGCGAGCACTCATATATTTGTCTAGATTCTGTGCAGTCTGCTTATTTCAACTCCATCAAGAGCATCAAATGCATAGTTGCTTTGTTCCTGGTAACAAAGCTACCGAATGTGGGAGCAGGTTTTATCTACCTGGAGATCCATAATCTAGCCTACTCACCCAGAATAGTTCAAGACAACACTTCCCAAGTGGGCTACTGGGAGGAGCTCTCTCTCTCACTTTCCGAATCTCTTCTTAGCTTGCAGTTTTTGTCATCCAAGACTGCCTCAGTCAAGAGAATCAGAAGCAAATATGGAACATCTCCTTCAGTAACCCAGTCTATGCTAACTGTCTCAGTTTCTGTTCCCTGTTAATCACTGAGGATTCATTGGATACATTGCCTTGGCGCTTCATTTGCTCTCATGAACTCTTGGCTAAATGCACTATTGTAGTTTTGATTGGACAAAACAGCTTTGGGGCACCTTTCAAATCCATTCGTCACTTGGATTGTGGTGAACAAGAAGCTTCATTCCAAAATTATTCTCACTTGACATTCTCTAAGGATGGTCATGCTCCATAGTCAATTGCTAATCCAAGTCAATTCATAACCTCATATTTCAGTGTCCCTGGTCTAGAGTTAGATGGGTCATTCTGTCCACCTCCATCTCCTCAACCATGTCAAATTGATGATTTACTCTACTTCATTTCGTAGTTCACCTTACTCTCTATCACCTCATGTGTTTTTAAAAAAATTGGGTAGATGTGGATTATTTGGCCAGAGAAGAGTAACAGAATTTTCCTAATAAACAAGGTTTGACACATGAGATTATCATTTGGCCAGGAAACTCACCCTTTGGGTGGTTTGAATGGTGTCCTTCCAAATCTTTAAGCTAATACCTCCTCACAGAGAATTCTTGCTGCTCCATTTTTGCCTATATACATGCTTTTACATATTACTTTCTTTGATAAGTTGGTTTAGCATTTGTCTTCCTTGCTTTCAAAAACATGCTGTCATATTATTAGTGTGATATATAGTTACGTACTTAGAAGCTGTGCTTCCATGATAAGATTCATCTAGCATACTCTAAATAGTTTGGACAAGCATGGGTCAATGATGATGATGATACTTGGGAACTGGAGTTTCCATATGGCGGTTTTGGTGTATGTTATAACATATTCTTTCCCATGCAACAATGTATTGTTTGACATGCAAATTACTATCTATTTAACCCTGTTTGTTCTTTGATAATGTTTTGGAGTTTTGAGTTGCAGGCACTCGAAGAAACAGAAGAGCAACATCCTGAGAAGGTGCTTTCAGATTCTGAGAAGGCTGAAAATGGAAACAAAGATGTGAATACTGAAAAAAGCAAGGTAAGTGCTTTAAGAAAAAATAAAGGTTGGATGTGACCTCTCTATTTTCTCAGTGCCTAATACTTGATTGCATAGTTTTGTTTTTCATCTTTGTTGATTTTTTACTAATATGAATTATTGCTAAACTTAATAGCACATTAGCATTGATCAAGAAAATGTTGTATATCCATGTTGCAAACTAATGGGTAAAAAAACAAATGAAATATCATTCAATGATTATGCAAAAAAAATTATCAACATAGCGAGGAAACGTTTTTTTGGTAGTAAAATATTGTAGTACTTCCAATCAAATTGGTTGATTGAAAAATAATGGAACCTACAGCTATGTTGTTATATTCCCCACGGGATGGACTGATGGTTAATACGTGAGTGTTGCCACCTTGAGGTATGGGGGTCAAAACTTGGCAAAGCCAATGTGCCCTCCCTCCCCACGCATTAGCTACAACATCTGGGCTAGTAGCCCCCGTGATTTACCTCCTCCGTGTTGACCCCTGAGACGGGTTGGCGGGGGAACTGGGAGCGAACGAATCACCTTTTGCCACCATGTTGTCCAGTATCTTCTTTGCTATGAATTTTGTGTGCACGAAATCTTGTACATCTGCAAAAAAAAAAAAAAAAAAATGACACTGGGCCCTTTTATTTGTGGTTTTGGTCTTTTTGTTTGGTTGCTGCTTTGCTTAACATATCATTTTAAACTTGGTTTTCCTGGTTGCTATCTCAGTTTTACTGATCAGCAGTACATATCTTCTTCCACCTGCTTTTTTTCTCTACTTTTAGTTTGTTCTGCACTAGAACTGATTTCATGTAAATTCAATTATTCAGAAGAGGACCTTTGATGGCATACAACAGGGAGTTGCTGTCAGAAGGATTAAAAAGGACAAACTTGTGAGTGCAACAGGGGCAAATGCCCGCTCAGAGACAAGTGCAGTGTCTGCAGCACCACGAATGAAACCAGAACTAACTCTTCCAGCAACGTACGTAAAGATGGTTTGACCTGTTATATTTCTTGTATACTTGAATTTCCTTGTTCCAGGAGTCTATCAGATGAGCATATTGTTTTGTTTGATTAATAATTTTCTTGGTCATATCTTAACTAAGCCAACTAGGATTGCTTAAATTTGTTATATGGTATTTGAGCATTACAAGATCAATGAGGTCATATATTTGTTGCTTATGCATCAACATTACTAAACTATGACTTTGACAAACTCATCCATAGATGTCAGCTTTGACAATTGTGACTCACTCTAGTTAATTGTACATCTTTCTGAATTGAATTATATTTATATGGCAGTCCTGCAGAAGTTGAGCGTGTGGTTTTGGAGGACTTACGTAACCGAGTGCAATTAAATAGCTTGGCACTGCCATCTATTAACTTTTACACCATCTTAAATGCATATGATAGGTATCAATTATGTTATCACATCTTATTATTTTAAAAGTATGATTTCAGTATGTAATCGGTTTGCATTAGAACCTATCTTTCCCTTTGCTAGATTAAATTGCTTGTCTATATCTGAAGGTGGGTCGCTGATTGCAGGAGGATTTTCTGATTCATCTGTGAAGGTAATTTCTTTATCCGACTCATCATGTTATTCTTATATATCAACATTTTTTTTTCTTTTGTTTTACAATTCCATATTCAAATCAAACCTTTATGATGTCCTGCAGATCTGGGATATGTCAGAGGATGTCCACGTAAAGAAAACTTGTTAGTATTTGTACCTGTATTTGCTATTGACTTTCTATGCATAAAAAACTTTATTCGTGAAACTTTATTTTCCACTATATTTTTTAATTTTTTTCAATCCTGAGTAGTTCAGTTGAAAGAGAAGTGCAACTGATATCTAAAATAATTTCAAAACTTAACCCAAAAAAATGAAAAGAAAAGTCACCATCATGTTCTTGAAGCCTTATCTAATAAGTGGGTGTATTTATCCACCTCCATCATGCAGCAAGTGTATGCTTCAGGGGGTAAACATTAATCAACAATGAAACACCCTCTTTCCCAAGATCAATATATTTTCTTACATCTTGCCTAGGGTCAATTTATATTCTGTTAGATATTTCCTGGGCAGATATAATCTGAAGTAAATAACTATTAATATTAGTGTCAAAGAAGAACATAACACAATCGTCCTGCATGCTTGTCTGGTATACTCGGCAACCTTCGAAAATCTTGCACAACCAACTCAGCATCCACTTCTTAGATTTGAAGTAAAAGGAGCATGAACAAATATTACAAGTCAGGATACAGAGAAATATGAGCATATAATTTAAAGCTCAACAACAGGTGCATCATGCACATTGTTAAAATCACAATATCACAAATAGAGTAACCAAATTGTCAGTAGCTACATGGTTAAGACGACTGAGCAATCTCAAATATGCCAATGAATGCAACCACAACAATAATCTCATGGTAACATAAGTCATCCGTGCAAATATTTATCTTTATGCATCCAACCTTTACAAGTGCATCATCAATAGAAATACAGATTAAAATACCAACTCCTTTCTTTATAGTTTATTGATTGAACACAAATGCCATGTCAGTATTCGAGATGATAAAAATGCTTGCGTTTCCTGCCACTGCCAATTATTCGACAATGAACATTTCTTTTAATCTTATGCATAACTAGTAGGAATTTAGATTTGAAATGTATATGTTATACCTGATAGCAAACTACAGCTAATCTGTTGGGAGCAAATGAGTCTGTGAAGAATGAGAACTTTCCTGGAACAGAGGAATGCAAAAGATCTTACACATTGCTTCATGGTCACTCAGGACCTGTTTATTCTGTTGTGTTTAGTCATTCTGGAGACTTCCTATTGTCAGCATCCTCAGATTCGACAAGTAAGATTTGTCTAGGCTCAAGTAAGCATTATCTGTTTGTCATTTGTCCAAACATTCTAAATTATTGCCCTATTTGTCTCACACCAGTCCGATTATGGAACACAAAGCTGAATGCAAATCTTGTCTGCTACAAGGGTCATAATTTTCCAGTATGGGATGCTCAAGTAAGAAAAAAAATCCTTTTTGATTTTCTTATCCACAATGAAAAAATTTAATTCCTTTCCTCACTAGCTTTCAATTAATTCATTTTTATTGACACATGTTTGACTACCTGTTGATTTGATTTTTTTGTACTTGTATCCTCTAAAATAATTTGAAATTGGAAATTATCTGCATGTTTCCGAGAAAACTATTCAATTTATTTTAGTTGTCTCTTACATTTGCATATGAGAGTTTCTATCTGCTGATTAACTGCAAATGTGCATCCTACACGATTAATTTCATGATTGAAATTACAGAATTGTTGCATATATTTGTTATAATTTAGAGGGCAAGATTAAACAATGAAATAAATTGCAAATATTACTAGTTGCTAATTGATGTGGCGCTTCCATCATTTGCTGGCGCCTATCCTATCTTTTACTCCTATAAAATCAGGAAAGGAAAAGATGAAGGCTGACTAATATCCTGCAATAATTTAGAATATGTAGGTATTCTCTTATCCACATGATATTGTGATATTCAATTACAACTGTACTTTTACATCGCCTCGCAATTCCTAGCAATATATTTTGTTGAGAACCAACTTGTGAATCCACAGGTTGAAAGTGATCTATATGTAAATATGCCATATATTATTCTTGTTGTGATTCTTCAACTTAGAACTCTTGATGATGGTCAACGATATTCCTGAATCAGCTAAGGCTGTGTGGGGAAAGCTTGATGCTTAGTTGTCTACTTGTCTACTCTAGCTGATGATTGATTATACTATTTTTTTCTCTCATATTTATGAGACAAGGACCCAAGCTTGAGATCTATACATCTAACATCTCGTGTACTTGAGTTAGTTGGGACCCCCATATCAGATTATTGTATCCTTCAATGTTTTTCATTCATGAATTTCTGGTTCATGATCATGAGATCCACCTCCATTCTTGCCCTTCTGACTAGAAAGAGTTTAGTTGTGTTTATTTAGGAAAAGAGGAGGTAATGATTTGGAGGAGAAAGGGAAATATGCAGGGACGGTAAGAAATTTTCTGTTTTCATGCTTAATTCGATGGGTGAACTGGATGATAAATTGATTAAGAAAGTCTTGAACTCTTGATCAGTAGAAATTACCAACTGGTTTGTTAACTAATTGATGATGATTGATTGACTGTAATTTTCTTCTCCCTTTTCATTTTCTGTTGAAAGAATATGGAAAAGGACCTTAAAATTTCCTTCCACTTTTCTCCTCTCCATTTTTCTATTTCAAGTAAACAAGGAAAACATGTTTCCTTTCATCTTTCCTCTTCCTGTATTTCTTTCCACTTATCTATTTGAACTGGCCCTTAGTAGCTAGGATTGATTGATAAGCATTTGGCTGCTCCAGAGAAGAGATGTTGGCACAATGAAAACTGGATAAGAGTCCATCTGGGGAGAATAGCATTAACAGCTTCATCTATGGGCTGTGTTTCTTGCTGGTTTAGAGGCATGGATTGTTACATTCAGCAGCAGTGGACATTGTTACTGAAGAGAAACTGAACTATTATACTTGTTACTTTCATATGTATACTATTAAGAATACTGTGGTTCTGTTTCCGTCAAAATAGATATATTCTGACAGTCTGTTGAGAGGGAAGAGTTGGGAGGGAAGAGTAGAGCAAGAAGATAGGACAGATGAGTCAATGCTGGGATTGCTTTACTGTTGACATTATTTTCTTTTGATTTTGTTCAGTACTGATTATTCTTAAGTGGGCAGAACTTTATTGCTTTATGTTGTGTTATAGATTTACCTAATTGTTATTATCAATCCTTTTTTTCTATAGCTATCTTCAAATTGTTTTGCCTTAGTTTTTGTCTAGTTTATATATTATCAAGACACAGACATTTCAATTTGAGTAATTGAAACATTGGATTTTCTGAACCTGTACGATCTGAGCTATGTAAATTCCTTTCTATGTGGCAGTTCAATCCTGTTGGAGACTATTTTGCTAGTTGTTCACATGATCGGACTGCTAGAATTTGGTCAATGGAGAGGACCCAACCTGTAAGAGTATTGGCTGGACATCTTTCTGATGTTGATGTAAGTATATTCATTATGTTCCTGCTTATTTGCATGCTAATGAGTATTGGTGTTCCCTTTTCTTTTGTAATAATCATTAGTGTTTTAGGGAAACTCTCATTTAGTTAGAAGAATATGACTTTCAGGTCTTTTTACAGACAAGGCAATGCCTCCTTTTTTAAGCATTTTTTTTATATTCCATAATCTGAAATATAGAGCTGCAAATTGTAATATTTAAGATGTGTTTGTTATTCTCCCCTGGTCTCATATTACAATGAGATAGTGTTCCATGTTATGTTTTGGATTTGTATTTTAGTAGGTTTTTAGTAAACATTCTGCCTGCAAGAGAGTGGAGATCAAACTTAGCTTCCAAACTCACAAGGAAAGATTGGATCATGTATTTGAATTCGTTCTGTGGCACTCATATTCTGCCATTGCATTCCATGGAACATGACAATGCACTCAGTGTTGTAAGCTTGATTTCACTTTGTCAGTCTGTGTGGGGCAGGGGATAAGCTGTAGTCTCTGTCTCAAAGTCTCTTGCATGTATCCACCATTGAAAACGGATTTCTTGGGAAATCACAGACCGTAGATGGATGAGCAGCATGAGTCAGTACAGTCTTCTTCCCCCTCTTTTCTTCTTCCTCATCTTCTTCCTCTTCCTTCACCTCTACTGCATCTGCATGTAATGATCAGCATAGATTGGTACAGGTTCTTAATCCTTGTGTTCAGGGATCAAAACTGGTTCAAGTGCAGGTTTGTTAACAGTGAGTTGAGTATATAATCTTCAAAATGTTGTTGTATTGTCTGATTGACATCATATCTCAATAACCGCTCAACCTGTCACAAAGAAGCTCAGTATTAATTTCTATATGTTAAATTTGCTGAGGTGTATCTTTTGGGTGTGTTGCTCAAGAAATGACTAAATGTTGCGAGCTCAAGAAAGTAATATATGACCTCAAACAAACTTTCCAGGCAGGGTTTAACAGATTTTGTCTTGCAGTTATTTATATTGATATACATTGAAGCAAAGCCAATCTTTGTCTGCTGCTGCTCCACAAGCAGTAGTGTTGGCAGTTTATGTTGATGATATTTGGGCCATGATTTGCATGGTGTGATCAAAGTTGAAAAATATCAAAAAGATAAATTGGTCACCGAGTATTATACTTGGAGTTGGGTATATCTGACATAGGTGTGTATCGAAATGGCTGACTATTTTAAGGTTATTTAGATGTGATCAATAGAAACATCGAGAGAGTCCATTCAAAGTGTTGTTGCCCAGATGTCAACAACATGCGTATGAAGGTGGATGAGGAGTCCAAATATCAAAGGTCACGAAGGTCTTTTTCCAGGTCTCAGAGGATACGTGTTATAGGTTTTCAACGAGTGTTTATTATAAATGGATGCTAACTTGTAGATACTTTGATTGTTTTGAATGGGCAGAATATGATTATGACTTTGAGGTGCTCTCTTTATCTAAGGCTTTTGGGAAGCTTTTACTTATTGTTCAGCGCCAAATTTCTGTTGATGGTATAGCAAGTCAATTTATGCAAAAGTCTAAAGGAGTCATTGAAACAATTTTGAGAATTTTACATTATGTCAAAGGATCACAATAAAAAGTATTTGTAAAGAAAAAATGTGCATCTGATTTTTTGGAACATTTTTTTGATATAGACCATGTTGGATCTACCATCAACAGGAGATCTATGTTGGATACTGCAGTTGTCTTACAGGTAATTTAGTAATACTGGAGCAAAAAACAGAGTGCTCCATTTCACATAGAATGTAGAACTATTGTACATTCAACTGATGGGATGATATGGATCAAGATTCAGTATCCAACAGGTCTATATTTTTCACTATTGTATTCCTGTTACAAGCCTGTGCATTGTAGGAATATTCCATAAGAGTAACAAGAATTTCCCCTCCCAAATTTAGAGTTGTCGTGACAGTTGATGTTTACTAAAATTGTTTGTTTGTTTGATGATTGTATCCTCGAGCTTGTTTGCATCTGCTTGCTTTGACTTTTGACATTAGCTTTGTATATTGTCTTTCCATTTAGGAAATAATTTGGGATTTTATCTACCTAAAGTTCTTGCTGGATCATTTCTTTCCAACTTTAGTCTACTTGTAGTTGAAAGCATCAATTCATATATTACTATTTTAAAGTTCATCCATTTCACAGTGTGTTCAGTGGCATGCAAATTGTAACTACGTAGCAACTGGTTCCAGTGACAAGACAATCAGATTATGGGATGTGCATAATGGGGACAGTGTTCGCATTTTCATTGGTCATAGAAGCATGATATTATCGCTAGCAATGTCTCCTGATGGACGATACATGGCATCTGGTGATGAAGATGGTACAATAATGATCTGGGATATCTCAAGTGGTTGTTGTGTTTCACCTTTAGTAGGACACAACTCGTGTGTTTGGTCTCTTGCTTTCAGGTTGGTAGCCTATGATATATCCTCTTTATTTTTGGAAATATAAAGATTATAATCTGATGCATATATATAACAATTAACCAGTCTTTTTCTATCCAAGCCATTAGTTCATTCATCTTGAATAGTTTGGTTGCTGCAAAAGTTTATGCCAGAAGCTCTTTTCTTGAAATCAACAGTGAGGCCATTATAGTGCAATATTGATGTGGCTAATGTGTTGAGATATCTCTGGTGTAACATGCAGGTTTATGACCAAATCTGTTTAGAATAATGTTCTTGTGTAATTGCATACTGACAGTAGCATTCTTTATACTGACTTCCATGTTTTGTTTCGAGGAATCACATTTTCTTGTCCTCGATGTCTGTAGAATATCATCTATATCATGTCTAATTATATCAACATTCAACTACCCGGTTAGAATTTTAGGGTAGGTTATTCAGTTATGAAGTTCTCTATCTTGTTTTACGACAGTTGTGAAGGCACACTACTTGCTTCTGGATCAGCTGATTCTACAGTTAAATTGTGGGATGTGACTGCCAGTACAAAAGCTCCGAGGGCAGAGAAGTAGGTATTTTGTTCATAAATATTTTGGAAGTAACTCCATTAGCCTGAGCTGATTTCTCTGACCTCACCAGCAAATCCAGTTGCTCTCATCGCTTAAGATTATTAAAAGCTCTTCCGACCAAATCAACTCCTGTGTATACATTACAGGTCTGAACACTTGAATGCCCCTCCTTTCTTCTTCCCTATGTTTGTATTATGTATAATAATGTTCTTTGCTTGGCAGTTTTCAAGAAGGAATCTTCTATTTGCAGCCGGTGCACCATCAAGATGTTCCTGACCATGTTGTTCCCAAGTCGCTTGAAAACAATACAAACCAATGGCCGTGACATCAAAATTATGTGCACCAGGTAATTGCCGTGAGATATCTTGTCCAATAGCCTCAGTCTTTGTAAATGTTAGATTCATCTATTATGATGTTGCATATTTGCCCACATATTATGGACATAGACTGAGTTTACCTGAGTGGAGGGATGGGAGGAAACGGATCATAAAGTCATGATTATTCATATTAAATTGTGTTATTTCTTTTCCCTTATATTCCTCTCATCCTACTAATCTCGGTTGGAATTTTAAAAAGAGGCCTGTGGTTCAACTCGTGTGAGTAGAGAACTGCCATGTTCTGCGGCCAATCAACAACATCAAATGAGCACCAAGTGCCAGTTCAGCGGCCAATTATTACATCAATCAGTAGAAACCATTCGCCTTTATGTCTCATAATTGAAGCCATGCATGGCCTGTTTCTCACCGATCTGGCCATCATAGAGGACGACGGGAGCCGTTCCAGCAGTACTGAAGGATCTCAGCGAGAGACATCAACCTGTTCCTGAGCTCCATCGACTGAATCCTGAGCACAGAGTTCTCTGCGTCCACTTCAAAGTAGCGCTGCGTGGTCAGGCTCAAGGACGCCAGGACCTCGGCGTTGTCCCGCCTCAGGTGGTGCAATTGCGAGTTCAGATCATCCAAGCGCTGCTGCTTGCGCACCCTTGACCTCCTCGCGGACTCACGGTTGGAGACCCTCCGCCTCTGTTTCCTCTGATCCAGCACTGCCTCCAGGTTCTCTTCGAAAGTGGAGTTTTGGAGCAGGCCGGATGCTGAACTACTAGTCACAGTGCTGGGAGAAGCCATGGAAGATGCTGAACTAAAAATGCTTTTTAGTTATCAGTTGTGTTTTTTTTTCTTCTTAGAATTATGATCGCAAGCAACCAAGCACACTAGATTTTGAGAAAGCTCATGAAAACACGTAGAACCAGTAGAGGAAGGCAACGGAGAAGGATTGGACGAGATGGGACATGCGCCGGAGTACTGCAGGATGGATCATAAACCCAGAGAGGAGAATCTCACTTATGATTGGCGACATCGATTAGAAACGTCAAGAGAAACTTATGATGCATGTGAGCAAATCAAAGGCAGGAATTTTGCCACAAGAAATCGAGCAAAGGCCGGGTTTTGGAGAGGTTTTGATTGGAAGAACTCTAGTTTTGGGGGACGAATTTGGCAGAACTTCCCCTTGAACAGGAGGGAGCAAACTTTATTCTTTCATACAGAAGGTGCTGCTTTTCTGGATTAACTCCTGGTTTTGATTGAGAAGGCCGGCAAAAGTTTGGTGGGATAGAAGATTGAAGGCGAAGAAATCAAGCAGCAAAAGGCAAAAGCTGCAGATTGCTGGAAGCTCAGTAAGGAAGAAGCAGGAGAGGAGGAAAGGGAATTAGAACATAGTGGAGAAGGGAATTTATAGGGGAACCACGTAGAGGGAAAGCCTTTTGTGACAAAAGGCGAAAGTTGCCCCCGTTTCTGTCGTCGTCTCAGATCAATACGGAGGAGGTAAATTACGATAACTGAGAAGCAAGAGGTTGGGGGGAGAGATTTTTTACACAAGGTGCAGAGATTTATATCCCACTAGCTCCATAGCTTGAACTCAAAACTTCTAGTGATAATCTATCAACTCCTTACCATCTCAGCTATGTCCGTGAGGATAGAGGAAAGCTTTTTGGAATCTTGTACAGTAATTAAGGGTGATAATAATTTCATTAAATTGATTAATTTAAAGGTAAGAAAGATGTTGCTTTCAAACATGTGTTCATTGTATGGCTTAAGACTCAAATTAAACAGTTAATTAAATGGATCAATTAGGCAGAGTTCCATTTTTCAGAGCCAACGTTAAATATTAATTCTATTGTTGACAAAGCCAATTAATTAATTCTAGCAAAGAAACTAATTAAGTAATGGTCTAGTGATAGAATTGTGGTGGGAATATACCTGTGACGGAGAATGATGTTGAGTGAGTTTGAGAAATTGTCTTTATTATTTGCAATTAGGCTGATTACAAAGGAGCTAAATATTTAATATCAAATTGGTCATTTTAGAATTAGTCATCAGTGAACAATTTTTAAGACCAAATTGATCATTTCAGAATTAGTCAATATAAATTAGATATTGATGACAATTAAAAAAACGATTGAGATCGAGGTCGCCCCCACGGATGTAGAATTGTTAGTTTGTTACATGGGCAGGAATTGTCACCAGTAGAGTGTATGATTCAATTTCAGTATTTTGAATTATCTCTGATCAGCCACTCTGATTAGCCCTTCCTTGGAAAGAGAGCCCAGAGAAAGACAAATGGGTGGGGAAAAACTTAAATCATCAGCTGCACATTTTGTCAAACTCCAGCTAGTGTCCCATCCTCTGGAAGGTGGAGAAAACGGAAGAGTTCTAATCGAATTTGAATTCTCAATTCCTAAACCAGCTAAACAAACAAACCATATAAAATGGTGTGAAAGATTCTGCAAGCTCAAGTTGGTAGCTGAGGGGGGAAATAAAGAAGGTTGCGGTGAGAAAGCTTAATCTGGAAGAATAGATCTGAGTGCATTAGAAAGGTCAATCTTCTGCGATAATCTGGCCCTTTCTTTTCCAGACCTCTTTCAACATATTCCTTTGCAAGAAGATAAAACCTCTTGTCTCCTTTTGCACTAGAGGTTTGATGCCACACATCAAAGAGGAAAGGCGGTGTAGTGCATCTTCCTAAAGATTACACAATATCTTCTTTACTTTTTAGCAACCACTAGCACCTCAACTGCACCTTCCACTGCACTGCACTTATCCAGTCAGCGAGGTACAACGTAGAGGGGGGACTGAGCAAAGCTTCGCAGCCATGAAATTGGTTGGGAGATCAAGCATCTTGATTTGCCCATTTCTTCCGGACGATCTTGCAATTGGTTGGGAGTCATAGAGTGGCATGGGATGTGTGACAGGGTAAATTTGAGCCTTCAAAATTTTTCTACGCGACAATCAAATTCCACACTTAACTCAGCCTTCTAACGAATACACCATCAAGATACAAAGAATGTCTAATGCAATTTGAAAGATTCCCACAGAATGCCATTAGCAAGCAACACACCAACGATTACGGGAGAAACTCCAAACCATTTATTAATCAAATAACAAAAGGAATACAAGAAGAACACTTAGAGAATTGCTTACAAAACACTCATGATCCGCCCATACAGATCATTCACACTTTTGCCCACAATTCCTACAGAATTTTCCCTTGCCAAAGCCTCCTTGTCCTCACTTGGTTGTTACCCTTGGCTGCCACTTTTGGGAGCCCCTTGGCTACCCGTTCTTGGCAAACCTTGGTTCTTTTTTCAAATGACAACTCTGTCTATTTATAATGCATATGCAACTGTTACAATGGAGGTTATAGTAGTTACACCAACTACTATGTCATGTGTACAAAACTAACTCAACTTTCAAAACCACTTTGTCCACATGTCTTGATTGAATTGGCTCCATGCCAAGTGCCAGCCAGTACTTCTTGATCCAATGGTTTTGTTGATTTGGCATCGCTCCAAATGTCCGTTCGCTTGGCTAATGGATTTGCCGCTTTGGCCCTGCGCCAAACGATAATCTTCACCTCTCGTGCTTTGCCCCATGGTTTTGCTGCATTGCTTTCATGCCAAGTGTTAGTATGCACTTCTTGTGCTTGACCACGGTTCGCTGCTTTGACACCATGTCAAAGTCTGTCAGCAAGTCGGTTGTTTCGGAAGGAATCGACGTCGACGGCTAGTCACCAGGGTTTAGCCCACGCGGATGCTGATGCTAGAGGAGGAACTCTACACTCTGAGAGATTAACACGAGCGTTAGGGGAACATGCCGGAAGTTGTCCGACGGAGCCCACTCCGACGCTTAAGTCAATGTCTTGATGGAGAAGATGAAAAGAATGCAAGACAATATGTGAGTAGTAGAGAATGTGTAACCCCTTTACCAGAGGGGTTGGAGTGTCTTTTATACCTACGGCGACTGCCTTCGTGTGCCCCCATGATCTGTGCCACGCCCCCCAGTTCGTCGATTACCGGATAATCTTTGAAACGGTCCACACCGTCATTAAGTTCGACCCGTTACGACATTTTAGGGGTCATGATGACTCCGCGATATTGGGGATGGTTATCCGCAGATCCAAGAAAAAAGGGGGATCGTTGCTTGAGGCCGAATGCTTCTTGGGCTCCACTCCCTCGAGGTGATCTCGGGACCTTCTGACCTAGGGGGTCCCGGGCACTCCGCTTCCCTGAGGTGGTTTCGGAGTCCGACTTCCCGAGGTGATCCCGGGAGGGATTTTTCTGATCTGATCTCCAGGGCGTGTTTACCGCGGGGGGGGGGGGGGGAGAGAGAGAGAGAGAGAGAGATAGAGAGAGATCCCCTTCCCGAGAGGGCCCCGGGAGCTTCGAAAAAGAGAGTCGCTCAGATTCGTTACATCTTGCCACCCAACTTCTTCAACCCACGTGTCCGCCACGGGATATTCAACTCCATCACAAATCCCTTCCTTCAAGTCTGATTGAAGGAAGTGTTGCTGACAGATCGGACTAGTATGTTGATGAAGAAACTATGTTCCAGTGGGTCCTTGCACCCGTTACTGCTCCCTTGGCAGTTATACTGGGTCCTAGGATTGTAGAATTTGCCTCGGGTCCTGAGGCAATCCCTTTTTGATTTTGTCTTTCCCAAAAAGGCTTCTATGACTTTCAAGGTACTGCAATGATACCTATCCATCCTTCATAAAGGCGCATGGTGCTCTTTGATGGCGACAAAGTCCCTTCGCGAATGCTCCGTCGCCACGTGCCCCAAATGCTCTCTTCGCGACCTCTTACTGACGTGCGCAGCTATAGCTGGCTCACGTCGAACGACTATTCCCTGGCGCTACCTCGATGTGGCAGTTCCTTACCTTTCACATGTCTTGCTCCCATTGTACACATGCGGGTGACTTCCTTTGTATAAGAAGGGGAGGCGAAGACATTCAGCCACCTTCTGGCTTCGTGGCTTGGTGCACCTCGTCTTCGTCTTCTTCTCTAAGGATTCATTTTAATGTAAATCTTCTGCCTCCTTCTCGTCTTTTCCCTTAGAAACCATGGAAGGTTATCCGACGGAGTGGTATGAGCCCGCCTCTTCGAGAGTGAAGCCGGAGGCTCTGCAAGCGGGCACTGAGTCCTACGACATTCCGGCTGAGATAGCGGTGGTGATCCCTAAAGTAGACCAGACACCAGTAGAGCCTCCCGTAGGCTTCTCTACCTTCTTTTTGAGGCAAGTAGAGTCGGGGCTACGCTTCCCCATTCTCCTTTTTTTTCATGAATATAACCTCCTATTTTGATATCCCCTTCCACCAGATGGCTCCCAACGCCTTTGCTCAAATTGGGGGGGGGGGGGCGTACATTATCTTTAAGCTCTTCGACATCCCCCTGACCCCTCGCCTTTTCCATTCATTCTTCGTTCCGATCGGCTCGCGTGGGGTTTTCAGCTTTTCAGCTCATCCCGACGATAGATTCCTAGGGGGTTCCCTTCCTCGCACAAAGGGTGGAATGAGAAGTTCTTCATCCAACTGCCTACGCAGCCATTCAGTCCTCTCCGCTAGACGGAGGATCTACCGACTCCTCCCTCCTTAGGGGATTTCCTCCGGAGTCCAGCCTACCAGCGTGCTAGGAACATACTCTCCGGCATGGAGTTCAGCGGTCCAGGTCTGGTGCAAAGTGAGGAGCTCATTTACCGAGCGAACCTTAGCTCTAAAGTGACTAAGATCAGCCCCATCCTTGGTACGTTCATCCTTTTCATCAATACTTAGTAGTTCTAATTGATATCCCTTTGCCTGAAGATTGTAGAGAAACTCATGTTTCCGAGAGCAATGCACCGACTTATCAAGTGGGAGGAGGCCAACAAGGAGGCACTGGCTCCTCCCCTCGCCGCTCCTGATGCACCCTCTGCGCCAGCCCAGTCCTCGGAGGGGACTGCCGAATTGTCCGTGGGTCTGCCTCGTCGGGACGGGCAGAGGCTACGGCTGTGCCTCCGCCATTTGCGAACCAGGGGACTTCCGGTCTGTCGGTTGACCCTGGGGTGGGCATCCCTTCAGAGGGTGACTCACCTCCGGCTGTTGTCCATTCGAAGGGGGTCACTGAGGAGTCCTCACCTCCTACTACCCTCTCAACAGCCCAATTCTCTGGTCGGTAGAAGAGGCGGGTTCCGGAAGGCTCGGGTCCCATATGGAAAAGGCTGCGCTCCGGTGGCCCCAGCACCCTTCCCTCTGTTCCTGAGGAGGATGTTTCACCTTCCTATGGTGGGGAATCCATTCCCCCATCTCCACCCGATTCGTTGACTGTTATTCTGGAGGCAGGCGTCCAGGCCTCCGGTTCTTCTTCAGTTGACCCTGCCGAGGCTCCTAAGGGTAAGAAAGTATTGCCCACCCAATACTGAATGCAACTTGACCGCCTTCAAAAGAGGCTAGATGCGGCGTTGGAGGCTTCCATGCAATCTTTCCCTCCGATGTAGCTGAAGGAGGTTCCTATCGGGGGCCCTTCTTCCGAGGGGACTTCCAGCTCTAAGGAGGGTGATTCCGACCCTTCTACACTGTCACCCGGAGCTCCTGCTGTCCAGTTGCTTCCTCCGCGCAAGGGCTCGTTGCCTTCTGAGAGCCGGGCTGACACCTCGAGGTCTCAAGGGGGAGCAGTCGTGCGAGTCTCTGCGGGGCCTCTCACTACTCTCCGCGAGTCCCTTATGAAGGTGTGTGTTCCCGGTATATAGGATGTTTTCTTGTATGTTCTATAATTCCTTGGTGCAATGATAGGCAGCTGAAGACCGCCTGATAGGCGGCTGGGGCTTGTACGCCTGACCCCAGATTGAAGCCTTGACCCGCTGGGCCCTGAGAGTAGAGGCCGCAGCTGACCACGAGCACAAAGCGGGACTTATGCAAGCGGGGGTCAGCAGAGCTCTCCGCGCGAAGGTGGAGCATCAGCTGGACACCTTACTGGCCATGGAGTCCTCTCTTCAGGGTTCCAGGCACCGGGAACGTTTGGCGTTCGAGAAGGCGGTGGCCGTCACCGACGACCTACTCCAGGTGACTTGGGAGCGGGACCAACTTCAAGTGAAGGAGAAGAGGTTGTTGGGCGATATCCGCCTTCTGGAGGCCTCGGCCGGGAGGTCAAAAGAATGTGTCAAAGACCAAGCGTGTCAGCTTGCCCAGAAGGAGTCTGACCTCCTAATGGCGGTTGATCGCCTGTCTGACTTTGAGGAAGATCTGGCCCAGGCACGGTCGGAAGTGTGTGCCATCTCGGACAGGCTCAAGGAAGCTCTGGCAAACCAAGACAAAATGACTCCAAAGATGGAGCAGCTAAAGCATGCCAAGGAGGCTGCTGAGGTCGACGCGCGCAACTTTTGGGCTGTCGAGGCTTCTCGCATGAAAGAGGCCGAGGCAGACTTCAAGGCTAAGTACCTAGAGTCGGATGAGCTTGGCGACATCATTGTCAGCCAGGTAATGAAGCGCTTGAAGTAAGACTTCCACAGGGCCATCGACCAATTGAAGAAGGCCAAACTTCTGCCTCCGGATGCTGACCTGGGCTTCATGAGCATCGGCCGAGTTTGGGAAGAGCTCCCTCCCGAGGACAAAGAGTTGTAAGATCATTTGTTACCCCGGGGCTTGGCCTCGATGTACCCGTCCCGATTATAATGACAATATCCCTTTGCCTTATTGTCTTGTATATGCTTTTGCGTTTGGTTTCCTGTATCATGCGTCTTTGTCTCGAGGGCTCAGAGAGTAGAAGGATTGGTACATTTCCTTGACTACAGGGGCAAGACAATAGATAGGCATTCCCTCTCTGTTGGGTTCTCCCGGCACAAAACAATAAAAACGCAGCGGAAACAAGAACCCACAAGCGATCCATGCGAAAGAAAACTCGTACAAAGCTATCTATCTAATAGATTTATCTACTGTTTATACCTTTGAAGCGTGCCCTTCGGTTATCCCGCTCGTCCAAGATGCGTCGAATCTCTTGTACGTTCAAACGTCCGTGCCTCTATTCGTATCCACACGAACACAATCTCTCAACTTCGGGAGAACTACCTTAGTTGTGCTAGCAACTTGAGGTAGCTCGAAAACACCAAGAACCTTACAGTAATGTTTCGGCCAAGCGTGGAGGAGAGGAAGAAGAGAGGAAGGGAAGGGGAAAAGCTAAGGCAAGAAGAAGCCTTCATCCAAAGTCACAAGGCTCTCTTTTATAATCATCCCATGAATATGAAGAGGTTTGTGTCTCTTTGGCTTTCCAATAAAGAGCACATCTTTTTATGTGGCTCTTTATCATTTCCTATGCAAGAAAAGAATCTTTTCATCCAATGAAGAGAGACTTTTCTCTTTCCTTCATGCAACTCTGACTGGGCCTCTCGGGCTTCCGACTCGGTCTCCCGACCAAGTCTCCCGAGTGGCGAGCTCCCGACCCAATCTGTCGAGCTCCCGACCTAGTCTGCCGAGTGCCGACCCAGTCCGTCAAGTTCCGACTCGGCCCGCCGAGCTCTGACTCGGCCCGCCGAGCTCTGACTCGGCCCGCCGAGCTCCGACTCGGCCTCTCTCGAGTTCCCAAATCGGGCTCAGGTCTCCCAAGTTCCCAACTCAGGCTCAGATCTGCCGATCAACTTTCCCGAAGTATTGTGTCCTTTGTGTGTGACCCAATAGGTTCTCGTGACGTTGGCAATGCACCTAAACACTTTAGACACATAAACAATGAGCGACATCTAGCAATGCATCATTGCTACCCAAGTAACAAGAAAAGTCGAGATCGGACTAAACCTCCGTGACTATGATAATGTATGACCTTGTCCTTCTATCCTTGATATCTAGATTGACCAATGAGGCATAGACCGTGTCATCCTCAATCAATCTTGTGTTTCTTGATCCCCGAGTAGACTCACTCAAACAAATGAGCTCAATATCTCATATTGACTCATTTGAGCATGACCATGCGTTTCAGTAGTCCTACTCGATCAAGGGGCCCACAGATATCACTCCTATCATATGGGAGGAATAGATCTCATCTACATTACTCACATTCCTCCGCATAATTCATTACATATCCAGTGACCGCCTTTATAGTCCACCCTGTTACGGGTGACGTTTGACGATACCAAAGTACATAACTCCTTATGTAGGGAATCGTAGTGACTTCAGGTCTAAGGACTATTCATACCAATAGTCACATGAGAAAGTCTATGACACTCATATGACAATCTATGAAACTTTCTCATGGCGGGTCATTCAGTACACAATCTCCAATGTATACCCATGTGTCAACTTGATATCACATATCCATGACTTGTGAGCTCAAGTCATCAGTTGACCTACATGCTAGTCTCCATGCATCAATATTGTCCCTGAATAATTGATGCTTGACTAGGAATAATTTAGTGTAGTGTTCTATACATTATTTCACTATCGATTCAACCAATCGATATAATGTAGATAAGAACCTACTACACAAGGACATTATTATACTTAGTCATTCGACACAGAATACAAAGTAAGTATAATAACCAAACATGCCTTTATTAATGATAGAATATGATACAAAATGTCCCTAGTCAATCATCACATAATTGACTCTAGGGCTCTTACTAACACTCTCCGCCCCTGGGGCAAGGGAACCAGGGAGCCACTGCTCGTCCCCTGCATCCCTCTGGGTTGGTCCTAGGGATCCAACACCTCCTGTGACGTCAGGCGTCTTCAGAGGTTTTTCGGGTCTAGCCCTGGGTGCGGATCCCTCAGGCTAACCCCGTAAGCCTAACTACTAAGCCTAGGGCTACTCTTCTGCGGGACCCGTGTCGACTCCTTTTTCTAGGGAGTGCTTGCGGTCTCCGACCTGTCGTCTCCGAGCCCCAAACAATCCGTTGAACTGACCTATAAAGGGTTGCGAATTCCCAGGCGCCGCAGAGGCATGCCAACCGACGCTACGCTTTAAGATTGACGTCTATTACTACTTCTGCGTCGTGCCTGCATTAAATGCGGATGGGCAGTCCCCTCTATAAAGGTGGGAGGCCAACGCGTTTGTTCCCCTCCATCTCTCCTTCCCCTTCTCATGGATAGGAAAGGAGAAAGAGGTTACAGCCTGGAGGGGAACCCGACAAGGGAGGAGGTTCACTACCCAATGAGGTTCGAAGTCCCGTCTGTTCAGGCTAAGTCAGGCACTCCCAGAGTCCCCCACGAAGCGTACCACCTTCTGGTACATCCTCCATTGTTCCCCCTCCTACCAGGGGTTTTCGATGTCCCCGGGGAGCATAGCAGAGATGAGGTTGCATCTTTTCCGGGAGAGCCCGGCGGAGATGGAACCACATGTTTCACCGGAGAGTCCGGAAAAGTCCTTACATGCTTCGTCGGGGAGCATGACAGAGATGACATCATTTGTTTCACCTGAGAGCATCTCCTGATGGTTCATCTTCTGCCCCTCCTCGGTTGCTCTCCTCCGCCTAATCGCCCGTTTCCCCATGTTTTGGGCATCGAACACCAGGCGGGCCGGGAGTAGTGTGTCATCTGTGGAGTTGTAGCTGTTGCTCCCCCTTCTCTTCCTCTTTATTTCGGGCTACGTGACCCTGCAGCGATGTTGAAGCGATAGGGAAGAAATCGGGCACCGGAGCGATCTCCTCTACTTGATCCCTTGATTGTATCCCCTATTCTTTGTATTTCTTCTGAGATGTCCTTGTCAATGTATTTTTCGCAAAGATGAATGAAAACACTTGTTATCTTCGTTGTGTAAGTGCTTCGAGCAATAACAAGATATTCTGCTAGTTCTATTATGCCCGAGGATGCTTGTTTCATGCCAAGTAGGCTATGTGTATCAAACTCCTGTCCTCGAGTCTCCTCTAGTTCCCAGGTAGGGGCTGCGTAGATCTTGATCGGGTATCGGGCGCCCCCAGCCCAGACCAAGCCTGAGTACTCCGGGCATCCGTAGCATCGCGAGGCATTAGGGTTTGGTTCTTGGTTGGGTGTTTGTAACACCCAGACCAAGCCTAAGTACCCTGGGCATCCGCAGCACTGCGAGGTATTAGCGTTTTGATTCTTGGTTGGGAGTCCATAACACCCAAACCAAGCCTAAGTACCCCGGGTATCCGCAGCACCGTGAGGTATTAGAGTTTTGATTCTTGGTTGAGGTCCGTAGCACCCAGACCAAGCCTAAGTACCCCGGGCATCGGCAGCACCGCGAGGTATTAGGGTTTTGATTCTTGGTTGGGGGTCCGTAGCACCCAGACCAAGCCTAAGTACCCCGGACATCCGCAGCACCGTGAGGTATTAGGGTTTTGTTTGACGTACTGGTGCGAGGGCATGTTTCTTTATTTCATGAATTCACTGCAAGGCAGCAAGAACACATAGGCATGTACACAATATGAGACACACATCTTACCGGGGGTGACCAGACTGGGGACAGCTGGCCTGCCCCTAGCTTTGTGAGCCTTCTGTTCCTGTCCTTCTGTGCATGACCGCCTCCTCCGGTTAGTCATCTTGTACCCTCGGGTTCTTCCGGGACTCCGCTCTAACTTCCCCACTATAGCATCGCCGAGACACCAGCTGATCTCCTTTGACTTCAGTCACTCGGTTGTCAATCGGGAATTTTTTCTTCTGGTGGTAGACAGAGACCACCGCCTAGAAGACACTGAGCGTCGGGCGGCCCAAGATGGCGTTGTAGGATGAGGGAGCATCCACGATCAAGAAGGGTATCCTCCTGGTCCTCTCGAGTACGTCGCTACCTAACGATAGCGATAGGGAGATTTGCCCTATCGGTTGTACTCGATACCCGGTGAAATCGAATAGCGGGGTCGAGACCGGCAGTAGTTCATCCTCGTTGATATGCATTTGGTTCAGCGCATCCTTGTACAAGATATTCACGGAACTTCCTGTATCCACGAAAATGTGCTTGACCTCATAGTTGGCGATGCAGGCAAGGATCACTAAGGCGTCTTCATGGGGAGCTTCCACTTCTTCCATGCCTTCGGGGCCGAACGAGATCGTAGGGCCACGATCCTGGCTCTGGTTCATCCCAATTGCATAGTTCTCCAGACGCGGGGTGTTGGATTTCTTGGCCCGATGGGAATCTCCCCCAGTGGGTCCTCCGAAGATAACTCCCACATGTCCAGAGGGCAGACCGCGTGTAGGGGCCTTGCCCATCCGGGGGTCACTTTCCAAGGAGGGAGATTTGCGAACGGCTCCTTCCCCTAGACTGAGATCGGGATCGGTGTCGGGTCTTGCTCCCTCCCGACTGCCTCCGTCTGGGAGAAAAGCTTTGCCGAGGGGAATTTCGGCGATATCCCGTCTTCTTCCACTTCTTTCGAGGTTTGGGGTTTGCCTCTTCACTCAATTTTTTCTTCAAGGCATGACCCTCCTCAGCGGAGTGTGTCGTGTTAGTAATATAAGAGAAGTGTCCTAAGACAATCGCCTTATGATTGTAAATATTTATTTTAATAAATGAATATTCACTATTTGAGTATACATGTTTGTGTATTTGATTGGAATCTTAAACTCATTTACTGAATGTCCACAATACAATTCACAGCATGAGAGAATTTGTGATGAATTCACAACTAGTGATTATCTCTACATGTGCAATTGTGAAGTATTGAAATTGTCCCTAGTCGATGAATTGATAAATAAGGACACTATCAATTCTGTTGAGACTAGCATGGGTTATTCTCTAATCAGCTGATTCTCACTGGCTGGTGACATTGGGATGTCTGGAGATAAATATGAATGCTAGTTAAGGGAACTAGTTCATTGGAGTGACTGGCTGTAAAACTTCACATGGTAGTCTACATATAGACATGTCAGTGAAGTTCTTACCGCAGCTTAAGTGCGATGTTCCTTTGACTTGCGGTGTTCAAGTCATCTTGGTCATGGAGACTTATACTTTAACATCTTAAGCAAGCATCTCCAAGGAGGTGTGGACCCAGGATGGTTGGGTATAAGCCGAAGTGCCCGAAGATGTTTGAACAGCCTACAAAGGATTCACCACTTCTTACGAGGAGATGTATACCCAAGGCCTATCGTCGGATTGTTACTCAAAGCCTCTGGCCAAAGCATGACATGTTCAGAGTATGAGTCTCTAAAATACATGAGAGTAATTAGAATCCGTTGGACGAGAATGCCATTACTTGGGCTAGGTGTGACGTAGTCAGCCTAGTGGGGACTGACACATATAGACCATGTCCTGAACCAAGTGGGTATAAGATGGTGAAGGGAATGATGCACGATTCATTAGAGCTGCTGAAGGGTTTCCGAATAACTTCTGAGGTCAACCGTTGATCTTTCGATTAATTGGGGGTCATGATGTACTACTAGGTGCCACTCATGGTCATTCTATAATTGATGAATTATAGACGGCCAACATAAATCGAAAGCATATTTAGTCACACGCACTACGAGTAATCTGAGGGATTTAAAACGAGTTGAAAATTGGATTTTCTGATCAAGAGAGATAAGTCGAATCTGAATTTTTCAGAGACGCATCGGAAGCATAAAATGGCTAAGTCTTTTGAAGACTTATTGGACGAATTAAATGAGTTTAATTTGTATGGTTTCGACATTGGTTTGGCCGGCCAAAGAGGGTCCCCACCCTCTTTGGTTTGGCTGGCCACAATAAGAGGGAGAACCAAATCGTTTGGTTCAAATTATAAAATAAACCGCGCGTGGTTTGTTTTATAAAATTATGGATAAAGAAATTTATATAAAGAAATTTATATAAAGAGATTTATTTTCATGGAAATTAAAATAAACCTTGGATTGGTTTATTTTATTTTATAAAATCAATAATGGATTGATTTACCATGATAAAGAAATTTATAGAAATTTATTTTTTTTATGGAAATTAAAATAAATTTATAGAAATTTATAGAAATTTAATTTCCTATTTTGAATAAAATTGTCATGTTTAATTTGGTTACGCCTCGGGGAGCGGACCAAATTGAATTTACGACAAATTTCTTTTCTTTTGGTATCTGAGCCTCGGGGAGCCACCCTTAGAAAACAATTTGTTGTAATTAATTAATCCATGAATAAAATATGTGATCAAATTTTGAAAATTTGATTTAAGAGGTGATGCTCTTACATATTGTTGTCTCCGAAATAATTAGGAAAATGGTTTCCTATAGAGTTTTCTTAAAAGAGATTTTCATGAAAATAATATGTGGTTGAATTAAGGGAATCTGTCTCTTAATTTAATAAGATTTGATTTAGAGAAATCAAAAGTCTTAAACATATTATTTCCGAAATTGATTATGACAATTTAGGAAATTGTTTCCCAAAACAATTCCTTGAATAAAGTATGAAGTTAGAATTAAGAAATCCGGTTCCTAATTCAATTAATGAGACTTGATAAATTAAGTCATATACATACTTTATTATGAAAATCGTTAGTCATGACATAATTATATGTCATGAATGTGCTTAGAAAAGAAAGGATGAGACCCAAAACCCCTTACAAAATATTAAGGTCAACACCTTCCATTAATATGGTTAGAATCGGAGTTTTGTTTCTCGTTTGGGTTGATGGACACATCCATGCCTGGCTTGAACCTCAACATGTTCAAACCATGGAATTAGTTTATGAATAATATAGTTGGAGTCAGAGGTCAATCCTTAGTTTTGGTTATTGGACACATCCAAGCCTGACTAAACGGTTGAATGAGCTCCAACCATATTAAAACTATTTCTTGATTAATGGGTCAACGTTAAGCTTGGAGCATCGATTTGTTGTGTCACAGCTAAGGTCGATGTAAAGAGAGGTGCAGTTGGGTGCTATGTATATTGTTGCATACTTGTTAATGAGTTAACAACCCAATGATTTATGCAAATATTCAATTAGTTGATAGCATAAAGTGATAGTTACATATATGTGATATGTAATCGGTATAATTACCTACCTTCATAGCTAAGAATAACTTGATGGTCACAGCCATGGTTGTTCTTATCTATGGTTGGATATCAACCTATTTTGAGATGTTCCTACGATCTCCCGAATTGATAAAAAGGGTTATTCAATTTAAAAAATAAATAGGATTTTATTAATGTATGTTGATACATTCTTTAATCATTCTTCTCGCATAAGCTCAATTTGTATTTCTAGGATAATCACTCGATCATGTCTTCTCTGAATTTACGTTCCATTTTGGACACCAATAAGCTGACTGGGCCAAACTTCATGGACTGGCTTCGAAAGCTGAGGATAGTTCTCAAAGCAGAGAAGCTTGCTTATGTCCTTGAAGATCAACTTCCCAACCGTCCTCTAGAAGATGCAACTCCAGACCAGTTAGTGGCCTATCAGAAACATGTGACCGATTCTGAACTTGCGAGTTGCATCATGCTAGCCTCTATGGTACCTAAGCTGCAAAAGCAGCATGAGCATATGGATGCTTGTACCATCATCTTCCATCTTCATGAGTTATTTGAAGAGCAGGCGAGATTCGAAAGGTTCGAAGTCTCCAGACTCCTCTTCACCTCTAGGATGCAGGAAGGCACTTCTGCCTCACAGTTTGTGTTAAAGATGTTGGGGTACATTAAGCGACTGAGCACACTAGGTTTTGCAATGGATCATGAACTAAGTATTGACTTAATTCTGCATTGTTTGCCCAAAAGTTATTCACAATTTGTGATGAACTATCGGATGAACAAGCTGGAGACTACCATTCCTGAGTTGCTCAACCTGCTGAAGACTATTGAGCCTTCTGTAAAGCAGGATCAGAAGACGGTACTGTTAGTTGGTTCCTCGAAGAAAGGTTCTAAGAAGAAGGCCAAAGAACAGAATAAAGGAAAGAAGAAAAAGGCCAAAAAGACTGAAAAGATACCAAAAGGCACTTGCCATCACTGTGGCAAGGAGGGTCACTGGCGAAGAAATTGCAAGGTTTATCTTGAGTCCTTGAAGAAGAAGACATCTAATGCCCCATCCTCTTCAGGTATCTTCGTTATTGAATGTCACTCTATTTCCTCAAATACTTGGGTACTTGATACTGGGTGTAGCTCACATATATGTAATGACATGCAGGGGCTAAGGAATAGAAGAAGACTCGTCAAGGGAGAAGGGGATTTGCGAGTTGGAAATGGAGCAAAGATTGCTGCTGTTGCCATCGGAACATATTTGCTAAAGCTCCCTACTGGACGTGTCTTAGAATTGGATAATTGTTATTTCGTTCCTTCGTTAATAAAGAACATTGTATCTATTTCATGTTTGAATGAAAAGGGCTATCATTTAACTTTTAGTAACAATTGTTGTTACATAACTTTAAATGACGTTCTTTATGGGAATGAGACTTTATGCAATGGTATCTACACGTTAGATTTATCCGGTGACGTTTTCAATATCGAAGTTAGCAACAAACGTGCTCGAATAGATAATCGAATAGACTCCTACACGTGGCATTGTCATCTTGGCCATGTAAGTAAGAAAAACATGACCAAATTACACCGATGTGGAATTTTGGAATCATTTGAACCCGGTTCATTTGATACATGTGAATCATGCTTAAAAGGCAAGATGACCAAATTACCCTTTTCCGGAAAAGGTAATCCAGTGAGAGAATTGCTTGGTCTAATACATACTGATGTATGTGGACCAATGTCAACTCTTGCACAAGGAGACTATAGCTACTTCATCACCTTTATCGATGATCACTCACGATTCGGGTATGTGTTCTTGATGAAACACAAATCTGAAGCTTTTGAGAAATTCAAAGAGTTCAGAAATGAAGTAGAGAAACAGCTTGGCAAAAGTATTAAGATACTTCGATCCGATCGGGGTGGTGAATACTTAAGTCAAGAGTTTCAAGATTATCTTAGGGACAATGGGATATTGTCCCAATGGACTCCGCCATATACACCACAGCATAATGGTGTATCTGAGAGGCGCAACCGAACCTTGATGGACATGGTTAGGTCTATGATGAATCATGCAACTCTTCCAAAATCCTTTTGGGGCTATACACTTAAGACAACTGTTTACTTGCTAAATAGAGTCCCGACCAAGGTAGTCTCTACTGCTCCATATGAGACATGGAATAGTAAGAAACCTCACTTAACTCACCTTAAGATATGGGGTTGTCCTGCTTATGTGAAGCAGACTGTATCAGACAAATTGGATGCTAAGTCTGATAAATGTCTATTTATTGGATACCCTAAGGAAACGAAGGGTTACCAATTCTATCATCCCTTGGAACAAAAGGTGTTTGTTTCAAGGCATGCTGTATTTCTGAAAAAAGAATTTCTTTTACAAGAAAACAGTGGGAGTGGCATTGAACTTGATGAAGTTCAAGAAACTCTAATAGACATTACAGAGACACCTAGTCTAGACCCACAACCAATAACTCATAATGATGAGCTATCAGTTGAACCTAAAACACCACCACCTCTTCGTAGGTCTGATAGGACACGCAACATTCCAGAGAGATACGGATTTCTCATAAGTGAATCGAACGACGTGTTACTCATAAGCGATGACGAACCTATCAGTTATGAAGATGTTCTGAAAAATTCAGAAAGGGACAAATAGCTTGAAGCCATGAAGTCGGAAATGGATTCCATATATGAAAATCAAGTATGAGACTTGGTTAACCCACCTGAAGGGATTAAGCCCATAGGGTGCAAGTGGGTTTTCAAGAAGAAAACCGACATGGAAGGTAATGTTGTTACCTTTAAGGCTAGATTAGTGGCAAAAGGATATCGTCAGAAACAAGGAATTGATTATGACGAAACCTATTCGCCAGTAGCTATGCTTAAATCCATTCGGATGCTCCTAGCCATAGCAGCTCATTATGATTATGAGATATGGCAAATGGATGTGAAAACAGCTTTCCTTAATGGAAACCTGCTTGAGGATGTATACATGATACAACCTGAAGGTTTCACATCGGTTGATAAAACCAAAGTATGCAAGCTTCGACGATCCATATATGGACTGAAGCAAGCATCCAGGAGCTGGAACATCCGTTTTGATGAGACAATCAAAGAGTTTGATTTCTCACAAAATCCTGACGAACCTTGTGTGTACAAGAAGGTTAGTGGGAGTGCAGTCGTATTCCTAGTATTATATGTCGATGACATATTACTTATAGGAAACGATATATCAATCTTACAGACAGTTAAAATTTGGTTGTCCAAAACTTTCTCCATGAAAGACCTGGGAGAAGCAACCTATATCCTTGGGATTAGAATCTATAGAGATAGATCAAAACGGTTGCTTGGTCTTTCGCAGTCTACATATATAGACCGAGTGCTTAAAAGGTTTAGCATGTCGGAATCCATGAAAGGCTACCTTCCCATCAGGCATGGGATCAACCTTTCAAAGTCTATGTGTCCGCGCACAGAAGACGAGAGGATTTGCATGAATAAGATTCCTTATGCATCCACGATAGGATCTATCATGTATGCTATGTTATGTACTAGGTCCGATGTATCGTATGCTCTGAGCATCACGAGCAGATACCAGTCTGATCCAGGAATGGATCATTGGGCGGCTGTCAAAACAATCCTTAAGTACTTAAGAAGAACTAAGGATGTGTTCCTCATATATGGAGAAGGAGATATGGTAATACGTGGGTATACAGATGCCAGTTTCCGGACAGATAAGGATGACTCCAAATCTCAGTCTGGATACGTATTTATTTTAAATGGAGGCGCAATAAGTTGGAAGAGTTCCAAACAAGACACCGTAGCGGATTCTACCACGGAAGCGGAATATATCGCAGCTTCGGAAGCAGCAAAGGAAGCAGTCTGGATCAAGAAGTTTGTCTCCGAACTTGGTGTGCTTCCAACCATTGATGAAGAAGTGTCGGTTTACTGCGACAACAATGGAGATATTGCACAAGCAAAGGAACCAAGGTCTCATCAGTGATCCAAACATGTGCTTCGCCGCTATCATCTGATCAGAGAGATTATAAGTAGGAATGATATACAAATTGAGAAAATTGCCACTGAAAGGAATTTAGCGGATCCTTTAACTAAGGCCTTGCCTCAAAGTAAGTTTGAGGGTCATGTTAGAGCCTGTTGTATTGGATACCGTAGCGATTGGCATTAGGCCAAGTGGGAGTTTGTTAGTAATATAAGAGAAGTATCCTAAGGCAATCGCCTTATGATTGTAAACATTTATTTTAATAAATGAATATTCACTATTTGAGTATACATGTCTGTGTATTTGATTGGAATCTTAAACTCATTTACTGAATGTCCACAATACAATTCACAGCATGAGAGAATTTGTGATGAATTCACAAGTACTAGTGATTATCTCTACATGTGCAATTGTGAAGTATTGAAATTGTCCCTAGTCGATAAATTGATAAATAAGGACACTATCAATTCTGTTGAGACTAGCATGGGTTATTTTCTAATCAACTGATTCTCACTGGCTGGTGACATTGGGATGTCCGGAGATAAACATGAATGCTAGTTAAGGGAACTAGTTCATTGGCGTGACTGGCTGTAAAACTTCACATGGCAGTCTACATATAGACATGTCAGTGAAGTTCTTACTGCAGCTTAAGTGCGATGTTCCTTTGACTTGCGGTGTTCAAGTCATCTTGGTCATGGAGACTTATGCTTTAACATCTTAAGCAAGCATCTCCAAGGAGGTGTGGACCCAGGATGGTTGGGTATAAGCTGAAGTGTCCGAAGATGTTTGAACAGCCTACAAAGGATTCACCACTCCTTGCGAGGGGATGTATACCCAAGGCCTATCGTCGGATTGTTACTTAAAGCCTCTGGCCAGAGCATGACATGTTCAGAGTATGAGTCTCTAAAATACATGAGAGTAATTAGAATCCGTTGGACGAGAATGACATTACTTGGGCTAGGTGTGACGTAGTCAGCCTAGTGGGGACTGACACATATAGACCATGTCCTGAACCAAGTGGGTATAAGATGGTGAAGGGAATGAGGCACGATTCAGTAGAGCTGCTGAAGGGTTTCAGAATAACTTCTGAGGTCAACCGTTGATCTTTCGATTAATTGGGGATCATGATGTACTACTAGGTGCCACTCATAATCGTTCTATAATTGATGAATTATAGACGGCCAACATAAATCGAAAGCCTATTTAGTCACACGCACTACGAGTAATCCGAGGGATTCAAAACGAGTTGAAAATTGAATTTTCCGATCAAGAGAGATAAGTCGAATCTGAATTTTTCAGAGACGCATCGGAAGCATAAAATGGCTAAGTCTTTTGAAGACTTATTGGACGAATTAAATGAGTTTAATTCGTACGGTTACGACATTGGTTTGGCCAGCCAAAGAGGGTCCCCACCCTCTTTGGTTTGGCCGACCACAATAAGAGGGAGAACCAAATCGTTTGGTTCAAATTATAAAATAAACCGCGCGTGGTTTGTTTTATAAAATTATGGATAAAGAAATTTATATAAAGAAATTTATATAAAGAGATTTATTTTCATGGAAATTAAAATAAACCTTGGATTGGTTTATTTTATTTTATAAAATCAATAATGGATTGATTTACCATGATAAAGAAATTTATAGAAATTTATTCTTTTTATGAAAATTAAAATGAACCATGGATTGGTTTATTTTATTTTATAAAATCAATTATGAATTGATTTTTCCATGATAAGAAAATTTTATAAGATAAATTTCTTGTAAAATTTATTCTATAAAAAAAAGGGGAGACATGGTTGTTTTTATTATAAATTAAGTTATAATAAAAACTTGGCATAACGGAATAATTCATAGAAAAATTTATAAGATAAATTTCTTATGAAAAATTTATTCCGTTAAAAAGGAGACTTGGCGATAAAGAGGCTACTATATAAAGGTGCAAAGGCAAGGCTTGGAAATCAATTCAAGTGATCAAGGATTCTTGCCTAGCCTCTCTTCCTCTCCTTCTCTCCCTCTCCCTTTTCTAGGGCCGGCTACCCTCTCCCTCTTCTAGGGCCGGTTGCCCTCACCTCCTTTGCCGTGAGCCACCTCCACCAAGAAGGTGCCAAAGAAGAAGAAGAAGCGGGGCGCGACTCCTTCCTTCCTCCCGGAATCTTGATTCCGTTTTTCGTTTGGTGGTTAGTTTTCCATCTCTCTCTCTTGATATTCTTGTCATGCCTTTGGAGAATCTAGTAGTTCTTGTCGGCACGAGACTTGTGGCTTTGCGAAGTCATCCCGAAGAGAACTCAGCGTGGACGCGAATAGAGGCGGAGCTTCCAAGGGACGCTACGGTTGGATCTCGTCCCTTTCTACGAGTTACGCGAGGTATTAAGTAAATTAGTTTACTTTCTGCAAAATTTAAATGTATGATCATGTCTCCACAACATAAGGTTGCATGCTAGATACGTGGTTAAAATAATTTGAGAAATTATTTATGCTAAAACTTCCGCTGCACGTAATAAAATTTTAAAAATTACGAACCCGTATCCATGTCAACAAGCACCCGGTCCCAACATGTCGTACTGCCGTGGAAACCACAATACTTCATCAGTGGCTCCGGCTGCTCAGTGTCCACTATCTTGACCAACTTTCGCCTGCCAACGCACTGGTCCTTCCCTAGGTGAAGGTCTTTTCCTCGGACTAGGGCCGGAGGTTCCCTCCTCTCAAACCGGGTAACAACCTGAGGGGGACTCCAGCTGGTTCCTTACGACTGGCGAACTGCACCTCCTCCACATTGACGTGTTTGACAGAGCGCCTTAGCAAGTCGTCAAAATTGCTGGGTGACTTCTTCACCAGAGATCTGAAGAAATCCCCTTCCGCAAGCCCCTGAGTGTAGGCACTGACGAGGATCTCCGATGTCACTGTTGGCACATTTTGTGCCACCCGGTTGAACCGCTGGATGTACTCCTCGAGTGGTTCCTTCGGCTTTTATTTGAGAGCAAACAAGTTTAATGTCGTCTTCTGATAACGACGGATACTGGCAAAGTGGTGGAGGAAGGCGGTCCTGAACTCCATGAAGGAGTTGATAGAACCCGGGGGTAGCCTTTGGAACCATCGTTGAGCCGCTCCGGATAGAGTGTTCAAGAACACCCGACACTTTACCTCGTCGATGTACTGGTGGAGGAGAGCTGCATTTTCGAACTTGCAGACATGATCCTCCGGATTTGCCTTCCCGTCGTATTCGGCAATTCTCGGTCCGTAAAACTGCTTTGGCATGGGGTCTTCCACAATCTTTGATGAGAAAAGAGTGGAGGGAGCCTTATGGGAGGACTTAGGTTCCTCTCTCTTCCCCTGCCCCTCTTCATGTCTCAGTGTGCTAGAGGCTACTGAGTTGACCTTCTCAACATCTCCGGGGGAGTCTCGTCGGGATCCCGGGGCTGCACCGGCGCGTCGCCCCGATGGCGTGACGGATCTCCGCGGTTGAAGGTGCGAGATGGAGACTCTGGGGATCTCCTTCCGCATAGAAACACCTCGCTGTGAAGTGGCGTGCTCGATTTGGTGTTGTTCGAGTGCCTCTTTGACGGTGTTGGCCACTAAGCGATCCAGTTCCTCCTTTGTCAGGACAATGGGTTGTCCCGCCGGCTCTGCCATTAGTGCTCCTTCTGGTGCTTTATTGGTTCCCCACAGACGGTGCCAAACTTGTTCCGGAAGGAATTAACGTCGACGACCAGTCACCAGGGTTCAGCCCACGCGGATGCTGATGGTAGAGGAGGAACTCCACACTCTGCGAGATTAACACGAGCGTTAGGGGAACCGCCAGAGGTTGTCCGGCGGAGCCCACTCCGACCCTCAAGTCAGTGCCTTGATGGAGAAGATGAAAAGAAGGCAAGACAGTATGTGAGTAGTAGAGAATGTGTAACCCCTTTACCAGAGGTGTTGAAGTACCTTTTATACCTGCGGCGGCTACCTTCGTGCGTCCCCATGATCTGTGTCACGTCCCCCCGTTCGTCGATTACCGGATAATTTTTGAAACGGTTTACGCCGTCATTAAGTTCGACCCGTTGTGACATTTTAGGGGTCATGATGACTCCGCGATATTGGGGATGGTTATCCGTAGATCCGAGAAAAAAGGGGAGACCGTTGCTTGAGGCCGAATACTTCTTGGGCTCCACTCCCCCGAGGTGATATCGGGGCCTTCTGACCCGGGAGATCCCGGGCACTCTGCTTTCCCGAGGTGGTCTCGGGGCCCGGCTTCCTGAGGTGATCCTAGGAGGGATTTTCTGATCTGATCTCCGGGGTGTGTTTACCGCGGGGGGGGGGGGGGGGTGGGAGATCCCCTTCCCGAGAGGGTCCTAGGAGCTCTGAAAAAGAGAGTTGCTCAAATTCTCTACATCTTGCCACCCAGCTTCTTTAGCCCACGTATCCGCCATGGGATATTTAACTCCATCACCGGTTGTTTGGCCCATGGCTCTGCTTCTATTGCACCACACAAAAGTCTGTATACATACCCATGACTCTGTTGCTTTGACCCAACACTAAAGTCTTGTATGCACTCCTTATGCATGGTCCAAGTCCGGCGCAATGAACTTAGGCTAAATAGCCCCCACTGTTTTGTTGCTCTGGGCCCACGCCAAAGTTTTGTATGTACGCCTTGTACATGGCCCAAGTCCCGCATCACGAACTTAGGCAAAATAGTCTCTGCTGCTCCTTCCATTGTTGCATGCGCTCGCCGCATGTCATAGCTCGTTTTTCCCTAAAAGCCTTGCTTGGTTAATGCTCAGATTCAGCCCGTCCAATACTTGCACTTTGTTTTCCACATTTCAAATCTTTGCCCCTACATCACTTGAGGTTAGATGACCTTGCATACCGCCCCACCTTTGCTGCTTGGCATGTTGTGTAGACATACCTTGTTCGCAAGATCACCAAATTTGGTGCTCTTGGATAGCACCCTGCGCATTGTCACATTCTCCATTGCTTGACATATCTTACCACATGCCCGCTTGGATGGTTGTCAAGTCTTCCGCTTGCTTTACTTGGGTTTAAGCATCCTTATGTTGTTGCTTTGGTGCTTGGCATGCCTTATGCGCATGCCATGGATGATTGCCAAGTATGCCTTCTGCATACTTGGGCTTGGACAACCCCTGTTGTTGATTCGCCGCTTGGTATGTCTTGCGCACATGGTTGGCCCAAACATTTGCCAAGTATCACCCCTGCATGACTTGGGCTTGGACAATGCCCCGTGCATTGCCGCATCCTCGCTGCTTCTTGGTATGCCTTGCGCGCATGCCACGCCTACTGGATTGTCAAGTCTTCCTCCTGTAAGACTTGGGCTTGGACAACACTCCTCTTGCCGTCGTTTCGCTTCTTAGTATGCCTTATGCGTATGCTAGGTCAGCTGGATTGCCAAGTCTTCCTCCTGTAAGACTTGGGCTTGGGCAGTGCCCCGCGCACCACCGCTTCCGCTGCTTTGCATGTTGTGCGCCTGTGCACACGACCAATATGCTGGATCACAGTAGCAGCGCCAAATCCTTCATGCCCAGTCGAGCCACTAATTTAGGGGTCTAACAAACTATCCCCACCAGAAGAATTTGACATTCTTGTTGAACGCTTCCAAAAGCAGGCTACTCGTTCCAACAAAGTCCCCATAACTTATAGGAAAATCTCTAAGAGAACCTTCCAAGAGGAGGACAAATTGTCACTGTTCTGACCACCAGAACAATTTGTTCCATCAAAGACCGTCGGATTTGCAGAATTGAAGTCTCCAGCATGACAATCTTGTCTATTAGATTGCACTCAGCAACTTTCTCCATGAAAGAAGTGATCAAGCCTTTAGAAGTTGTCATCCATTCTTTGATTTCATGGTTGCTTCTAGCCATTTTCTTGAGAATTTTCGCCCAAATTTGTCTTTAACACCAATTGTCATAAGTTTGTATGCACGAACCTAGCTCTGATACCAATTGTCACAGGGATAATTTTCAACCTTCAAAATTTTTCTGCGTGACAATCAAGTTCCACACTTGACTCAGCCTTCCAACGAATGCACCATCAAGGTACAAAGAATGCCCAATGCAATTTGCAAGATTCCCACAAAAATGCCACTAGCAAGCAACACACCAACGATTACAGGAGAAACTCTCAACCTTTTATTTATCCGATAACAAAAGGAATACAAGAAGAACACTTACAGAATTGCTTACAAAACACTCATGATCTGCCAATACAGATCAGTCACACTTTTGCCCACAATTCTTGCAGAATTTCCCCTTGCCAAAGCCTCCTTGCCCTCACTTGGCTACCACCCTTGGCTGCCACTCTTGGGAGCCCCTTGGCTTCACTTTCTTGGTAAACCTTGGTTGCTTTTTTCAAATGACAACCCTGTCTATTTATAGTGCATAGGTAGTGATTACAATGGAGGTTACGATAGTTACACCAACTACCATGCCATGTGTACAAAACTAACTCAACTTCCAAAATCGCTTTGTCCACATATCTTGACTGAATTGACTTCATGCCAAGTGTTAACTAGCACTTCTTGATCCAATGGCTTCGTTGATTTGGCACCGAGCCAAATGTCCGTCCGCTTGGCTTAAGGATTTGCCACTTTGGCCTCATGCCAAACGGAAATCTTCACCTTTCGTGCTTTGCCCCATGGTTATGCTGCATTGGTCCCACACAAAGTGTTAGTCTACACTACTTGTGCTTGACCACGGTCCACTGCTTTCACACCATGCCAAAATCTGTCCGCACGCCGGTTGTTTGGCCCATGGCTTCGCTTCTTTGGCACCACGCCAAAGTCTGTATATATACCCATGGCTCCGTTGCTTTGGCCTAGCACCAAAGTCTTATATGCAGTCATTGTGCATGACCCAAGTGTCGCGCAATGAACTTTGGCTAAATAGCTCTCGCTACTTTGTTGCTTTAGACTCACGCCAAAGTCTTGTATGCACGCCTTGTGCATGACCCATGTCCCGCTCCACGAACTTAGGCAAAACAACCCCTGCTTCTCCATCCATTGTTGCATGCACCCGCGGTATGCTATGGCTCGCTGTTCTCTAAAACCCTTTCTTGGCTAATGCTCAGATCCAGTATGTCCAATCCTTGCACTTTGTTCGCCACATTTCAAGTCTTTGCCCTACATGACTTGAGGTTAGATTGTTAGTAAGAGCCCTAGGGTCAATTATGTGATGATTGACTAGGGACATTTTGTATCATATTCTATTATTAAAAGGCATGTTTGGTTATTATACTTACTCTATATTTGTGCCAAATAACTAAGTATAATAATGTCCTTGTGTAGTAGGTTCTTATCTACATTATATCGATTGGTTGAATCGATAATGAGATAATGTAGAGAACACTATACTAAATTATTCCTAGTCAAGCATTAATATTCAGGGACAATATTAATGCATGGAGACTAGCATGTAGGTGTTGGTGCCCCGGTAAGTTTTGATATGATCAACCAGGTTAAGTTAGGTCCTAGTATGTTTAATCCCTCTGCTAAGTGTGCAGGAGCTTAGGTACGGAGGAAGTCGAGCGTAAGACTTAGCGGATGAGAAGGATTGTGCGGGAAAATGAGCCGACGGGCTCGGTACAATCCGAGGGACGCAGAAGTTGCGGAAGAGTACGCCGATAGAGCGAAAAGGACTCGCGCGGTGTCCAAGGGACGAGAAGCCGGGAGGAAGGACGCTCGAGGGGTGAAAGACCGGAGTTGGGTTCGGGTGAGCCTAACTCCGGTTGGCCGGAAATCACCCAGAAGACGAAGAGCCAAAAGGCTAGTCGCCCGAAAAAGAAAGATTAAATTGTTGCTAAGAGGAATTAAACCCAAGACCTCGAGAGCAGAGGCGGCCAAACTTACCAGTTGGGATAAAGGTCGGAGACAGTTTGTTCTTGCCGATATTATTACTTGGAGATTACAATAGCAATCTCGAGCAGAAGATAAAAATTCCTTTATCTCATAAAGGATAAAGTCTTATCCTTTAATCAGATCCAATGGATGCAGATTAATCCCATCCAAGATCAACCATCCAGATTATATCCATGGATTAACGGCCAAGAGAAAATTCCTCAACAATCAACAATCCAGATTTATTCTCTTAGGCTATAAATAGGCTTAAAGTTTCAACCTTTTCAATTATTCAATAGATTTAATTGTAACCTCTCTAAGTCTTCAGTGCTACAACTGTAAAGGCTTCTCTGCCTGAAGGAGTTCTGCTTGAGCGTTAACCGCCTTGGAAGCAACGTTCCAGTTGCAACCAAGTTTTTTTTAGACGAGTGCTATCACCATTATTTTTCATAACCGCCTATTCACCCCCCTCTAGCCGGTCCACCCCATCCAACAGTAGGTCAATTGATGACTTGAGCTCACAAGTCATGGATATATGATATCAAGTTGATACATGAGTATACATTAGAGAATGTGTAATGAATTGACCCGTCATGAGAAAGTTTCATAGATTATCATATGAGTGTCATAAACTTTCTCATGTGACTATTAATATGAATAGTCCTTAGACCTGAAGTCACTACGGTTCCCTACATAAGGAGTTATGTACTTTGGTATCGTCAAACGCCACCCGTAACAGGGTAGACTATAAAGGTGATCACTGGGTATGTAATGAATTATGCGGAGGGATGTGAGTGATGTAGATGGGATATATCCCTCCCATATGATGGGAGTGATATCTGTGGGCCCCTTGATCGAGTAGGACTACTAAAACGCATGACTATGCTCAAATGTGTCAATATAAGATATTGAGCTCATTTGTTTGAATGAGTCTACTCGGGGATCAAGAAACACATAGATTGATCGAGGATGACACGGTCTATGCCTCATTGGTCAATCTAGATATCAAGGATAGAAGGACAAGACCATACATTATCATAGTCACGGAGGTTTAGTCGAATCTCGACTTTTCTTGTTACTTGGGTAGCAATGATGCAGTGTTAGATGTCGCTCATTGCTTGTGTCTAAAGCGTTTAGGCGCATTGCCAAACATCACAAGAACCTATTGGGTCACACACTAAGGGCATGATGTTTCGGGAAATCTGATCGGGAACCCGAGTTGGGTACTCGGGAGATCTGATCAGGAGCTCGAGTTGGAAACTCGGGAGACTAGCTCAGGAGCTCGGGACAAGAGCTCGGGAGGCTCGGGTCGGGAGCTCAGGGACTTGGTCGGGAGCTCGGCGCTCGGCAGACTAGGTCGGCGCTCGGCAGACTGGGTCGGGAGCTCGGCGCTCGACAGACTGGGTCGGCGCTCGGCGCTCGGCACTCGGCAGACTAAGTCGGGAGCTCGACAGACTGGGTCGGGAGCTCGGCGACTTGCTCTGCAGACTTGGTCGGGAGACCTGGTCGGAACCCCGAGAGGCCCGGTCGGAATTGCAGGGGAAATTCATTAAAGCGTTTAATGAAGGAAAGAGAAAATTCTCTCTTCATTGGATGAAGAGAAGGTGAAGAGTCACATGAAAAGATGTGCTCTTTATTGGCATTAATGAAGGGAAGTCAAAGAGACAAAAGACTCTTCATATTCATGGGATGAATATAAAAGAGAGTCTAGTCATTTTGGATGACAAGTTAGAGTCTTTCCTTTCTTCTCTTCCTCCTCATCTTCCTCTTCTCCTTCTTTGGCCGTAACTCTATTGTAGGGGTTTTGGTGTTCTGCGAACTACCTCAAGTTGCTAGCACAACTAAGGTAGCTCTTCCCGGAGTTGAGAGATCGTGCCCGTGTGGATACGGATAGACGCACGGACACTTGAGCGTGCAAGAGATCCGGCGCATCTTAGACGAGCGGGATAAACGAAAGGGTACGCATGAAAGGTATATTTTCTTTAGAAGTAGATGTAGATCAACTTTGTACGAGTTTTTCTTTCGCATGGATCGTTCGAGGGATCTTATTTCCGCTGCGTTTTGTGTTTTTGTGCCGGGAGATCCCAACATAGACGACCCTGTACACCACCCCACCTTTGCTGCTTGACATGTTGTGCGAACATGCCTTGCTCGCATGATCACCAAATATGGTGCTCTTGGACAACACCCCGCGCACTGTCACATTCTCCATTGCTTGACATGTCTTGTCCACATACCCACCTAGATGGTTGTCAAGTCTTCTCCTTGCTTGACTTGGGCTTAAGCAGCCTTGTGTTATTGCTTTGGTGCTTGGCATGCCTTGTGTGCATGCATGGATGATTGCCAAGTCTACTTCCTGCATACTTGGGCTTGGAGAACCCCTTTTGTCGATCCGCGACTTGGCATCTCTTGCGCACATGCCTGGCTCAAACATTTACCAAGTCTCGCTCCTGCATGACTTGGGCTTGGACAATGCCCCGCGCATTGTCGCATCCTAGCTTCTTCTTGGCATGCCTTGCGCGCATGCTAGACCCGCTGGATTGCCAAGTCTTTCTCTTGTAAGACTTGGGCTTGGACAACACCCCGTGTGTTGTCGTTCCGCTGCTTATCAAGCCTAGTGCGCATGCTAGGTCAGTTGGATTGCCAAGTCTTCCTCCTGTAAGACTTGGGCTTGGGTAGTGCCCCGTGCACCATCGTTTCCGCTGCTTTGCATGTTGTGCACCCCCGCACATATGGCCAATATGCTGGATCAGAGGAACGCCAAATCCTTCATGTCCAGCCGAGCCACCAACTTGAGGGTCTAACAAACGACAAGAGATTGTAGTTAGGATTTAAATTGGCTTAAAGGCATTAAAAAAAGTAGTCAGTCAACCCCGTGCCGATGCACACAATAAAAGCAGTCACATCCCTGTCCTGACCGGCAGCCACAGTAAGACTATTTGTGCGGGGCCTATGCTAGCTTAACGATGTGGCCTAGAAATATAGCAGACGAATCGCTTAAGGTGGCAAAAGGTGATTCGTTCGTCCCTAACGTCCTCGTCAATCCGTCTCAGGATCAATACGGAGGAGATAAATCACTAAAAAATGATTAATGAGATTGGGTAAGTAATGTCGAACCTCGGGCGGCCAGCCCCGCTCTATGGAAGTTCTCACCGGCTGCTAGGGTAAATAGAAAAATATTCACGGCGGGCGGTCCAGAAGCCTAGAGTCCCCAGGTTTGCGTCCCTATTTGAAGAAAAAATTCATGTAAAATATACTGTAACTGGAGATTGAACTATGAATACCTGATATGATAATTAATTATCCTTCCGCTATATAATAACCCTGAGGGCACAGATGAACCGAATGACCTCTTTGATGGATCATTAGAATGATTCAAATCTCTATTATTTGAAAAATAATAACTTGGAACTCCCTTTTTAGGTATCTCTCCCGGCCTCTGGCTTAAGAAAAAATAATTTGGAATAATTCCTTTCATATATCTTTAAAAGGACTTAAGTTTTCCTAATTTGGAAAGTAGTAGCTTGAGAAAGATGATTTTGGATATATTTTTGAAAAGACTATGCCTCCATGACTTAGAAAATAATATTTTAGGAAGAAAAGTATCTTAGAAAGACTCAAGCCTAGTTGATTTGTAAAATAATAACTACTTCGAAAAGATTCAAGCATCGCTGGCTTAGGAAATAACAATTTGAGAATAACCCTTTTAGATATATCTTTGAAAAGACTAAGGAGGCGTTTAATTTGTTTCATTTTTTATTTTTATTTTCTAAAAAATCATATTTTTTTTATTTTCTAGAAAACCGTATTTTCATATTTTCTGAAAAATAATTTTTTTTCATTCTCTAATTTTCCAAAAAATATTATATATTTTTCTAGAAAATAAGATTAGAAAATATAAATCAAATATATTTTTCAAAAAATCATATTTTTTATCGAAAATAAAAATGAAAAATAAACCTACCAAACGCCCCCTAAAACTCCTTCACTTAAACCCTTTTGATACATCTACAATTAATCATCGTAGCACATAAGCATCCCGTTAGGAAATATCCTCAAGTCGTCTACCAGGCTACGAGAATCTTCTCGTGGACGTCTCCCTTGGATTTCAACCCCTTTAGTTACTCTGCTGTATCATTCTCACTAACACCTCTATGGCTAACCGTGTATAAGATACTATCGTCCCTCATGCTACGAAATTCCCTGCTTATGAACGTCTCCCCCATATTTCAATCTCTTTCGCTACTCTGCTCAGTCATTCCCACCAATTGTATTGGATCAAGACACTGACAGAAGGCTGTGGAAACTACAAGAAGTGATGAGTGTCAGGTGATAGTGAAAATCGATGAGAGTAAGAAGTCAACCCAATAATAGATCCTCCTTTGTGGAGATCCATTCTTTGACACAATATAGGTGACTAGCTTTATCACAGTTTATCTTCTTCTTTCCCTTGCTCTATCAAAATCACAGCTTGCCTTCCTAATAATGCATTAATCCTTGTTGTCTTCTGTCTTCAGAGCTCCCAACTCCAACTCTGATGAGAGAGATAAACTTGTTGACTTGACGGTAAATAAAATTCAGTCAATTTTATTCATATTCAAATAGATATTTATGTTTATTATTATTCAACGAAAAATCTGGAAGGATGGAAGAGCGAGACCCTTATCCAGTCTTGGATGCGTGGACACGTGCCGTCCGTTCGCTAGACAAGCTCAAGTTCACCGGCGACTACCCGTTTTGTCTTGTAAGGAAAACTACTGCCCTCGGACGTTTCTAAAACTACCAATGCTACGCCGTATGAAAGTCCTAGAAAAGATTTAACCAAGGGTATTTTTGTCTTTATCATTGAGTCATGATAAGTCATAATGTGGTGGAAGCGGGGCATGCCGGTGACCGGTATCGCGAACGACAAACGGATAAAGCATTGAAGAAATCAAAGGCGTGGAAGTACAAAATTATCCTCGTATAATATCCTTATAAATGAATTCGATATTTAGCAGGAAGGTGAAGGGCGCATTGGTAATATTATGCTCCCGATTTCTGTACCAGGGGCCTCCGAATTTGGAATCTCAGCAAGTAGGATAGCAGTTTGATCGCTGGGGTGTTGCTAGTTTGATCGGCTGTTTCAGGAGTTTTAGGTAACACTATTTGTTGATCGGTCCTGTTTCTTTTTCTTTTGTCTGGTTAATTCGTGCGCTTTTGGTCTCCGAGGGTCTGTTCGGTGTCCGATTTGTGGTTTCCTGAATTTGTGCTTCACCGTCTTACATGGTAGGTTCTGAGATGTTCGTGATGTTCCCGATTTGACACACACTGAAAGCCATTGCTTCGTCTGATGAAATATTGCAATTATCCCTCCGTCATGATGTAGTAGTTAATGTCGGGGTTTTGGATCATGTAGTGTATGGTCCTAGGGTGCATGAGTTGACCGGATCCTCTGCGATTCAGGTTGAAATGTAGAAAAGATTTTTTTTTTCTATGGATGATATCATGGCTTACGGTAAGGTTAGAGAAAATGTTTAAGAAAGAAGCTTAATAGAAGAAATAATAATGATAATGAGGACTGAGGAGTGTTAACTGAAATGGATGCTATTGAAGTTGCTTATTGCAATTTGGATCGAGTGGGGTTTCTGGTTACTTGATCTTTCACTCCTAGTTAATCCATTTTCCAATTTTTTTGTATGGTTGTCAAATTTGTAAGAATTGACTGACATTGGAATTGTGATTGAAATTTTCAAAATATTGCATAAGTGGGAAAGATATCAAAGGCGTAGACTATTAATTCTATTACAAAGGCTTGTTTTGCAGTATGTGCAATGCCACAGTTCAGCTATGCAATGCAAGTTTACCGGGTTTGTTTCTTCTTTTCCAGAGAAGGAACAGTAGCACAGAGGCATCCTATGTTGGCCTGGATTATCAATTATTTGCACTTGTTTCTTGAAATTCTCAATCAGGATGTTAGTAAGACATAATTGAAAAAATAGAATTCTTGTTCCCTTGATGATTATTATGAATACACTTTTTTCACATTGAAGTTCTGTTTTAAGTGTATTTGGAGAAAATATTTTGATGTGATAGTGAGAAATTTGTTGTTAGTTAGATGCTATAGACTGTTTGAGTTGGTTTTTTCCAGGGGACTGAAGCAAAGTGGTTTCAAAAGTTGGTGTGATGGTAGAAAAAATTCTCAAAAACTTAGGGAGCGTTTGGTTTGTTCCATTTTCTATTTTCATTTTTTAGAAAATCGCATGTTCTCATTTTTTGGAGAATGACTTTATTTCATTCTCTAGTTTTCCAGAAAACGCTACATCTTTTTCTGGAAAACAAGTCTGGAAAATACAAACCAAACGCGTTTTCTGGAAAACCGCATTTTATGCGGAAAATGAAAATGGAAAACAAGCGTGCCAAACATAACCTTACTTTTTACTCTTCCTAACTATGTTTTTTAAATCCCATCTCCAAATTAGATTTGTTCAGGAACTTTCTTTTGGCAAATGTCCTTGAAGACTCTTTGTTTGCTATAGTTATCCACATGAAACGTGTGATATTTGGTCTTGCTTCTGACTTGTCTAAGTCTGATATTGTATTGAGAATTTACCAAATGAGTTTATATGTTTCACTTTATCACAATGTCCAATTTCGTGATACTAAATGGTATTCTCATCACTTTTTTCTTTACCATTTTAAGTTTTTGCGTCATTCTCAAGTTTGATACATGTTCTTAAGGAAACTAAGATGGGAGTTCTAAAGGGAGCAATTAACTGTCTCCTTGATATCCATGCAAACTCTGGAATATCTGGTTCTGTTATCACTAATCACAACATAAAGTCTGTGGCTATTCAAGGTGGAGGTTTGGGATACAGATCTAGATGCAAAAACATACTCCATGTTGGTGGCATATCTCTGAAATCTTGGGGTAAGAAACAGTGGTGCATTCATTGTAGTTTCAGTTCCTCTTCTGATGGTAATGGAAGCATGGCTGGCAATTTCAATGCAAATGATGAGGAGTATGTAAACTCTTCTGTGATAGAAGCTGGTAATATCCTCGAACTTGATTTTTTTTTCCTGACATGCGGCTTGACATTATTTCTTTCTCATTGAAGATCTATATGTTTATACCTTAGTTAAATTTTTTCCATTTCATAGTTAACAGACTGTATCCTGTGCCTTCGTATGTCTGTTATTCTAACAAAATATGTGATTTAAGTCCAAGAAGACTGGATGATATGGTGTTAAGTATGCATTTATTCAGCAAGTATAGGGTATTAAGATTTAGTTCAACAAAGAACTTGTTATGGTTGTGGCTGTTTTGGCTTTAAGAACTCTCTGTTAGTTTCTTTGGGTTAGCTTGAACTGTTTCCTTCCTTGTTCGACAGCCTGTATGCTTTCATTTAACTTCTGAGTGTGCTGTCTTGGCTCACTCGGATTCTTTTTTTGTCAACATGGAATGAACTTAATTTGGTTTTGTTGGAACAAATGTTATAACCTTATGGGCTATTTAAACAGCTGTAATATGTGCATACTAACAATATTAATTTCATGTTATTATGTGGAAATTTGATTTGTAAAATGTAGTCTTCTGATTTTTTTTTTTAAGGTCAATAGATTACATGATATTTCTCTTGTACAAGCAGTTCAGGTTAGAAGTGAATCAGATGGGTTTATGATAAAAATGCGTGATGGTAGATACTTAAGATGCATGCACAATAGCCCCCAAGGTGGGAGCTCACTAGACTATGCTCCACATCCTGCAATTGTGTTGAAGATGGAAGATGGAAGTGATCTTCTGCTTCCTATTATCGTTAGTATGTGTTTTCTCTGTTAGGTTCTTCTAAATACCAGTCCTTCCAGAAAATGATTAATGTCTTCATTTTCAGTGGAAATGCCGAGTGTGTTGCTGATGGCTGCAATTCGGGATGTTCCAATTGTAAGACTGCATCTTTTTGGATTATTGTGATTATTGATTCTTACATTCTGGAAATGAAGAATAATTGATATATGTTTGTTCTCAGGCTAGACCAACTTTTTATCAAGTAGTCAAAATGATGATTGAAGAGCTGGGTTGGGCGGTAAGTTGATGTATTCTTAGTCACTTGAAACCCTTCATCTTTTTTTTTTAGTACAATTTGAAAGGCATCCTAACATTCTTTTCAAGAACATATTGTAATATTCAGTCCTCTAGTTAGACATTGTTGTGCAGACTCATGTTTGTAACTTTTGGATCTTTTTTCTTGACATTTAAGTCAGTTTCAGTTTCTTCTATCAAAGAGAGTATCTGATTAACCAAATTTTATTATTCTTGCAGTTTTAAACTCTTGTTTCTTGGAAACCTTATGATGAAATGACAATCGCTTGTAACAGGTTCAAGTTGTTAGGGTGACCAAGAGAGTGAATGAGGCTTACTTTGCTCAGCTGTACCTCTCAAAGGTCTATATCATTATATGGTATTCGTTATGTACCGTATGGTGAATGAGTTTTGAAGTCCTGCTTTCTTCATGTGTAGGTAGGAAATGAAAAGGAGACTATTAGCTTTGATTTGAGACCTTCTGATGCCATCAATTTGGCTGTTCGTTGCAAGGTTTGTTCTGTTTCTCAAATTTGAATCTAGGTACTTAATATTGCAAAATAATATACATAAATGTTTAGATTTCAGAAAATTTTCCGTACAAGAGAGGTGTTCTAGCTGCATCAAGTAGTTCCTCTATACGCAATGTTTGGAAGGGGTTGGCCTTTTAACTTGTCAAACCTGCTTTCTCCAGAAATTGGGATTATTTAAGGTCTGGAGGCATCTGACAATTAGATTCCAACTTATTTGGTGTTTGATATCAAACTTTTGGCTGACCGTCCTTTATTTAATGCAAATTGGTGTGAGGATTGGCATTCCATAGCCATAAACCTGATTGGTGTGTGGAACCAGCAAAGCATAAGATTCCGGAAATGGCTACTTAAATTAACGTTTTCCATATAAGTTGACCTGTGAATATAATTGAATTTATTCTTCTTACTTCATTAGTTAATCATTGTTCAGATAGTGACTAGATAGCTCGAGATTTACTTTTTTAGAAAAAACCTATTTGTTAGTTAGTTCCTTCTCCCGTGCCATAACACCCTTGTGTATTCCTACTCAAGCATTTATTTTCTTAGTGCACCTATCAAATTTATGCTGTACATCATGTAATTGTGAAGATATGTTTGATATATGTGCTTACTTATGGTTTCACTTACGCAGGTACCCATACAAGTCAACAGACATCTTGCCTATACTGATGGGATGCGAGTTGTTGAGCCAAGCAAGCCAGTAATGCAGGCTCTTCCATTAGATGGAATGCTGTTTATGGAACTTGACAGGTACATTAACTTCTTGTATGCATGACGAAACCATCAGAGATCTTTTTCTACCAATTTAAATTTTACTTTCCAACAGTATCTTCCTGTATTTTTTTTGGGACAAATTTTTGCTCCTTGCTTTTCCAAATGAAACTCATCTTTGAATTCCCTCTTATCATAAGATAATTGTGCTACCTATGAAAAAGGTGTAACTGCTATGATTTGATCCTAGGATTGTTTCTGATTCAAGATGAATTAGTTTGTTCGTCTTC
>JAGFNQ010004261.1:317334-384129 GCA_024364735.1 Boesenbergia rotunda | reverse complement strand
ATCCAACCATAGATAAGAACAACCATGGCTGTGGCCATCAAGTTATTCTTAGCTATGAAGGTAGGTAATTATACCGATTACATATCACATATATGTAACTATCACTTTATGCTATCAACTAATTGAATGTTTGCATAAATCATTGGGTTGTTAACTCATTAACAAGTATGCGACATTATACATAGCACCCAACTGCACCTCTCTTTACATCGACCTTGGCTGTGGCACAACAAATCGATGCTCCAAGCTTAAGGCTGACCCATTAATCAAGAAATAGTTTTAATATGGTTGGAGCTCATTCAACCGTTTAGTCAGGCTTGGATGTGTCCAACAACCAAAACTAAGGATTGACCTCTGACTCCAACTATATTATTCATAAACTAATTCCATGGTTTGAACATGTTGAGGTTCAAGCGGGCATGGATGTGTCCATCAACCCAAACGAGAAACAAAACTCCGATTCTAACCATATTAATGGAAGGTGTTGGCCTTAATATTTTGTAAGGGGTTTTGGGTCTCATCCTTTCTTTTCTAAGCACATTCATGACATATAATTATGTCATGACTAACGATTTCCTTAATAAAGTATGTATGTGACTTAATTTATCAAGTCCCATGAATTGAATTAGGAACCGGATTTCCTAATTCTAATTTCATACTTTATTAAAGGAATTGTTTTGGGAAACAATTTCCTAAATTGTCATAATCAATTTCGGAAATAATATGTTTAAGACTTTGATTTCTCTAAATCAAATCTTATTAAATTAAGAGACAATTCCCTTAATTCAACCACATATTATTTTCATGAAAATCTCATTTAAGAAACTCTATAGGAAACCATTTTCCTAATTAATTTTGGAGACAACAATATGTAAGAGCATCACCTCTTAAATCATATTTTATTCATGGATTTAATTAATTACAACAAATCGTTTTCTAAGGGTGGCTCCCCGAGGCTCAGATACCCAAAGAAAAGTAATTTGTCGTAAATCCAATTTGGTCCGCTTCGGAAGCGTAACCAAATTAAACATGACAATTTCATTTAAAATTGGGAAATTAAATTACAACAACTAACTTTAAATTGGACGGCTCCCCGAGGCTCAATCCAAAATAAAGAATTTTGTTGTCAATTTAAAAACCAATTCAAATTTAATTGTCAATTAATTGTCCATAAATTTGTCTAGACTTTCTTGAAAGAAAGTGCCCAAAATTGCGAGATTTCATAATAGGTTTTCAGAATAATTGTAAGTTTCTGGTACAAAGAAAACTTACATATTTCCAAAATTAAAATTTCTAAAATAGAAAATTTCCAAAATTGGAAAGTTTCCAAAGATGGGAAGTTTTCACAATTATCATAAAATTTCAGAAACTAGGATATTTCAAACGTTTGCGAAATTTCATGAGGATTTCCAAACTTTGAAATTCCTAAATCTAAAATTTATAATAATTGGAAAATTTCCATAATTGAAAATTTTTCCAAAATTGAGATTATGACAAAGTTTTCCGCAAAACAATTATATGATTATGTCGAACACTAACCGGCTCTGATACCACTGTTGGGACCGGGTGCATGTTGACAAGGATACGGGTTCGTAAAATTTTAAATTTTTACGTGCAGCGGAAGAATTAGCATAAAATAATTTCTCAAATTATTTTAACCACGTATCTAGCATGCAACCTTATGATGTGTGGACATGATCATAAATTAAAACTTTGCGGAAAAGTAAACTAATTTACTTTGTACCTCGCGTAACTCGAAGAAAGGGACGAGATCCAACCGTAGCGTCCCTTGGAAGCTCCGCCTCTATTCGCGTCCACGCCGAGTTCTCTTCGGGATGACTTCGCAAAGCCACGAGTTTTGTGTCGACGAGAACTACTAGATTCTCCAAAGACACAACTAGAAAATCAAGAGAGAAGGATGGAAACTAACCACCAAGTAACGGAATCAAAATTCCGGGAAAGGAAGGAAGGAGTCGCGATCCGCTTCTTCTTCTTCTTCGGCACGAACTTGGTGGAGGAAACTCACGGGCACCCTAGGTGCTTGCGCCGGCCCTAGGGGAGGAGAGAGAGCCGGCCCTAGAGAGAGAAAGGGCGCCGGCCCTAGAGAGAGAGAGAGTTAGAGAGAGAGAGGGAGAGAGTTAATCTCTTGATCAATCTATTAAGGAAATCAAGCCTAGCCTTGGTTCCTTTATATAGTAGCCTCTCCCTTGCCAAGTCTCCCCTTTAACGGAATTTTTCATAAGAAATTTATCCTATAAATTTTCTTTATGAATTATTCCGTTTAAACCAAGTTTTATTATAACTAATTTTATAATAAAACAAATACATCTCTCCTTTTATTATGGAATAAATTTTACAAGAAATTTATAAATTTTCTTATTATGGAAAAATCAATTCATAATTGATTTTATAAAATTAAAATAAACCATTCCATGGATCATTTTAATTTCCATAAAAAAGAATAAATTTCTATAAATTTCTTTATATAAATTTCTTTATACAAATTTATTTATCCATAATTTATAAAACAAATCGCACTTGATTTATTTTATAAAATAAACCAAATAAATTGGTTTCTCTTTTATTGTGGCCGGCCAAACCAAAGAGGCTGTTTGAGGGTCGAGCTCTATTTAAGAGAGCTCGGTTTGGCTGAGCAAAGGTTGACGAAATAAGCTTGGATAAAGCTTATTAGTAGTTTACAAGTGCTTAGGCGTTGTGGCAAGGTTGCGGCGAGGTTTCTCTACCCACAAGGAGCGACGCGAGCTAGCCGGAGGCTTTTCGGGGAGTTATCCACAAACGGATTGGGATCGTCCACCTTACGGATAGCCGTGGAGTACGAGTATCATCTCCGAACCATGTAATGATTTGGTGTTAGCATTGTTTTAGTTTGTAGTTTAAGTTTTCGCTTGTGCTTGCTAACACGTGTAGAAAGAAACCGGCGAATCAAGTGGGTGATCGGCTATTCACCCCCTTCTAGCCGTATGCACCGATCTCCAACAAATGGTATCAGAGCCAAGTTCACTCTTGTTGGAATAATCGCCAAAAGAGCAAATGTGCTAGAGGAAGATGGATTCTGAAGGTCCGCTTGGATGGGATACTCGGATCCCACCTCCATACAATCGAGATGACTTCGATTATTGGAGGAAGTGGTTGGAGACTTGGTTCCAAATAGATTGGGATCATTAGACCGCATTGGAGATTCCATTTGAAGCTCCAACGGACAAGAAGGGAAAACGCCTCCAACCTCGGTATTGGACCAAAGATCAAAAGGAGGAAACGGAGTCGGATAAGGAGGTAACGAGAATTGTATTAAATTTATTACCTTCTTATATTGTGTCGCATGTAGGAGAATATAAGAATGCTTATGGGCTATGGAAAAATGTGATAGCTCTACATGAAAATTCGACACAAGGACAAGGAGTGGAGGAGTCCAAGGATAAGGTCTCATTGGTCCAAGAGAAGGAGAAGGACCAATCGGAAGTTGAATCGAGTTCAACATCCAAAGAGGAGGAGGAAGTGGCATCGTCCACATCCTCAAGTGAGGAAGAAATAGAAGAAGTCTCCACTTTAAGGATTGAGGGGGAGGGGAGACCATCCTCAATGTCGGAGCAAGAAGAAGCCTCCACCTCCACTAAAGCAAAGTCAAAGGATCACATCATTTGCTTTGGGTGCAATCAAAAGGGGCATTACAAGGACAAGTGTGTTAGTAGGAGCCCTAGAGCCATTTATATGATGATTGACTAGGGACATTTTGTATCATATTCTATCATTAGTAAAGACATGTTTGGTTATTATACTTACTTTGTATTTGTGCCAAATAACTAAGTATAATAATGTCCTTGTGTAATAGGTTCTTATCTACATCATATCAATTGGTTGAATCGATAGTGAGATGATGTAGAGAACACTACACTAAAATATTTCTAGTCAAGCATTAATATTCAAGGACAATATTAATGCATAGAGACTAGCATGTAGGTCAACTGATGACTTGAGCTCACAAGTCATGGATATGTGATATCAAGTTGACACATGGGTATACATTGGAGAATGTGTACTGAATTGACCCGCCATGAGAAAGTTTCATAGATTGTCATATGAGTGTCATAGACTTTCTCATGTGACTATTTGTATGAATAGTCCTTAGACCTGAAGTCACTACGGTTCCCTACATAAGGAGTTATGTACTTTGGTATCGTCAAACGTCACCCGTAACAGGGTGGACTATAAAGGCGATCACTGGGTATGTAATGAATTATGCGGAAGGATGTGAGTGATGTAGATGGGATCTATCCCTCCCATATGACGGGAGTGATATCTGTGGGCCCCTTGATTGAGTAGGACTACTAAAATGCATGGTCATGCTCGAATGAGTCAATATGAGATATTGAGCTCATTTGTTTGAGTGAGTCTACTCGGGGATCAAGAAACACAAGATTGACTGAGGATGACACGGTCTATACCTCATTGGTCAATCTAGATATCAAGGATAGAAGGACAAGGTCATACATTATCATAGTTACGGAGGTTTAGTCGGATCTCGACTTTTCTTGTTACTTGGGTAGCATTGATGCATTGCTAGATGCCGCTCATTACTTATGTGTCTAAAGTGTTTAGGCGCATTGCCAACGTCACGAGAACATATTGGGTCACACACAAAGGACACAATACTTCGGGAAATCTAATCGGCAGATCTGAGCCCGAGTTGGGAACTCGGGAGATCTGAGCCCGAGTTGGGAACTCGGGAGATCTGAGCCCGAGTTGGGAACTCGGGAGACCTGAGCCCGAGTTGGGGACTTGGGAGGTCAGTTCGGGAGATTGAGTTGGGAACTCGAGAGTGCGGGTCGGAGCTCGGCAAACCAAGTTGGAGCTCGGCAGACCGAGTCGGAGCTCGGCGGACTGGGTCAGAGCTCGACAAACCGAGTCGAAGCTCGGCGGACTGAGTCGGAGCTCAGCGGACTGGGTCAGAGCTCGGCAGACTGGGTCGGAGCTCGGCAGACCGATTCGAGCTCGGCAGACTGGGTTGGAGCTCGACAGACTGGGTCGGGAGCTCGGCACTCGGGAGACTTGGTCGAGAGACCGAGTCGGAATCCCGAGAGGCCCGGTCGGAGTTGCATGAAGGAAAGAGAAAAGTCTCTCTTCATTGGATGAAAAGATTCTTTTCTTGCATGGGAAAAGATAAAAAGTCACATGAAAAGATGTGCTCTTTATTGGTATTAATGAAGGAAGCCAAAGAGACACAAACCTCTTCATATTCATGGGATGATTATAAAAGAGGGATTTGTAACTTTGGATGAGGTTTCTTCTTCTTCCCTTGTCTTCTCCCCTTTCCTTCTTCCCTCCCTCATCTTCCTCTTTTGGCCGAAACCCTATTGTAGGGTTCTTGGTGTTCTGCGAGCTACCTCAAGTTGCTAGCACAACTAAGGTAGCTCTCCCGAAGTTGAGAGATTGTGTCCGTGTGGATATGAATAGAGGCACGGACGCTTGAACGTGCAAGAGATCCGGCGCATCTTGGACGAGCGGGATAAGCAAAGGGCACGCTTCAAAGGTATACACTGTAGATAGATCTATTAGATAGATGTACATTGTACGAGTTTTCATTCGCATGGATCTCTCGAGGGTTCTTGTTTCCACTACGTTTTTGAATTTTGGTGCCGGGAGAACCCAACAAAGTGTACATTGGATAAGAAAAAGGAGGTAAACCCAAAACTCAATTCAAATAATTTGAAAACTAACATGAGTTATAGGGATGGAGCAATGAAGGATAAGAAACATATAATTTGCTTCACGTATGATGAGCGGGGCCACTACCATACAAAATGCCTAAGGAAAGAAGAACTCAAGAAGCTAGGGCATTTGAAGAAATTGGAGAAGAAGAGGAGCTTAAATCAAGGGGGTGCTTCAAAGGTAAAAGTGAAGGTAATCCCTTATTTAAAATTTAATCCAATTTTAAATTCGTATATGTTTATTAAAAATAATGTAGATTATTTATCCAAGCATAATCATGGATTTAGGTATAATGGATTGGAATAGAGTTAACAAGGTAGATAACCCTAGGAAATCATTACCCAAGGCTAGACCTAATAAGACCAAAACTACCATGCCAAAGGTGAGGAAGGTAGTTAATGATCAAGACATTAATCCCAAGAAGGGGAGACATATGCATAGAAAGGTGGGTAGGTCTAGGAATATCCAAGGTGGATATGTTGACTCTAGGGTTAGAGCTCTAGAGTTGGAAAATCAAGTCTTGAAGGCAAGGCTTGGAGAAATGGAGAGAGTCCTAGATAGGTTCATTATTAGACCTATGGGACTTGATATGTGTTTGGGTGTTCAAAAATCCAAGAATGTCAAATTGAGTACCTCCAAGACCAAAAGAATGTCAAATGCTAGAAGGGCACAAGACATTAGTAAGGGAGGAGCAACTAAGGATAAGATGTCTAAGATTAAGAAGGTAACAGTTGAGAGTCAAGGATCACCAGAGGTACACCGGTGTGGATTAGTAACCTTAGATGAGTCACCTAAGGAGGTACACCAGTGTTGGCACTAGTTGACTGGTAACGGTTGTTTCAGGGTCGAGCTCTATTTAAGAGAGCTCGGTTTGACTGAGTAAAGGTTGATGAAATTAGCTTGTGTAAAGCTTATTAGTAGTCTACAAGTGATCAGGCGTTGTGGCAAGGTTGTGGCGAGGTTTCTCCATCCACAAGAAGCGACGCGAGCTAGCCGGAGGCTTTTTGGGGAGTCATCCATCGACGGATCAGGATCGTCCACCATACGGATAGCCGTGGAGTAGGAGTATCATCTCCGAACCACGTAATGGTTTGGTGTTAGCATTATTTTAGTTTGTAGTTTAAGTTTCCGCTTGCACTTGCTAACACGTATAGGAAGAAACCGGTGAATCAAGTGGGTGATCAACTATTCACCCCCTCTAGTCGTACGCACCGATCTCCAACACCCCCAAGGCCAGTCGATTGGTGTTCAACCAACGGCTAGCCTAATGACTCTATTTTGAGCAGACTAGTCAACTGGTACCTGGGCTAGACGACTGATATTTCTGTGAGTTTCCTTTCAACGCTGTCAGTCGACTACTTTCCTTGCCAGTCGACTGCCTAGCTTACAAACTCACTCTCAACCTCTCCGGAGTCCATCCTTCGCGTATGCCTTGAAGTCCACTTCCTCGGCTTGCCCCTTGAAGTTCTCTTCCTTTGGCTCTCGTCCCTCGGATGCGCACACAAGCCCGCGACTTGTCTCTATGTCATCCTTCGCGTATGCCTTTGATGTCTACTTCCTCGGCTCGCCCTTTGAAGTCCTCTTCCTTGGCTCTCGTCCCTCGGATGCTTTACTCCATGTTCCTCATGTGTGGTTCACCAAGTTCTGCAAGACTCAAACACACACATTAAATCAACATGAAAACCTAACTTAATCATATTGGCACACACTTCAAAACTCATGATCTATACGATCAAACTTGGGTCGATTGCACCAACAATCTCAACATTTTTGATGTGTGATAATATGTTTAAGTTAGGTATAAAGATAACAATTGAAAATTAAAAGCATAGTATATTAAGACACAAAAACATGCATCCTCTCCCTAAACCTATGTCTTATCACATGATTTTAATTTTTGCATAACCATAAAGAATTAAGTTAAATTCTAACTTAAACCTTTCAATTCTCCCCCTTTGACACCATCAAAAAGATTGCATCAAGCAATATTAACCTACGGTATCAAATAGGGACAAAGTTTCAACTTCTGAAAATACACAAAAATCAAAAAACTTATGTACCAATCAACTTAGTTAGTTGCTAGTCGACTGGTCTCATCGAAACTGCTGTTTCTTCCAAGAAACAGTAAGATCAGTCGACAGACCCTTGGTACAGTCGGCTGATGCATTTCTGATTCGAATTTCAACCTTTTGAGCTGAATTTCAAAAATACATAAAAAATTCCAAAAAATTTAAAAAATTATGAAATTTTGTAAACATATTTCTTATGATGTTTTTTAACAGAGAAAATATATTTTTATGAAAAATCCAAATATGTTTGATAGTTTGACCAAAACTCAAAAACTTTGAAAAACCTTCAACTTTGTATCAACATTATGTCCTAGTTTTGAAACCTTGTGTTTTTCAAATCTATGTCATAGCAAATAAAACACAAAATTATTTTTTTAAAACATTTGAAATGTCCAACTATGATCTATGGGCAAGATGTGCATTAATTAAACATTTGCTTTCCCTATAGTTAGTATATTTTCACTAATGTGATACAATTCATAATCACCATAATACCATAAGCATATGTCAATTATGAGCATCATCCTAACATCTCATATGTATAAATAAACATATAAATCAAGTCATTATGAGATGTTATAAAGGTAATCCTTATTTAGCCCATTTTATCAAGAATTTTTATTTGGGCTAAGTACTCTCCCTCAAGGTCTCAAGTCAACCAAATTTCAAAAGTTTGAAATTTCAACAACATGGTTGACTAAACCTAAATCCTCTAACCTTTGAGGATTGACTTTGATACCCAATAGAAATGCTTTCTAATTAGGTTGACCAAGTACTCCTTAGGGATCCACTTCCTATCTAGGGTTTTTGTCTTAGATTGTCCTCTAATAAGTAGACAATGATAAGATTTTCCATTGCTAGATTTTTCAAAACCTAATTCCTCTTTCTTGAAACTTGTCCTTTGTCTCTTAATGATCATGTCTAGAGTTTTTGAGAAAATTTCAAATTTTCCAAGGGCTTTAGTAAGATTATCTACCTTTTCCCTTAATTTCCTATTTTCTTCTTCTAAGCATAAATCATTTACACTAGTAGTAGTAGAAGAAGAAGCATGCATATTATCCTTAATTTTCATTGATTCTAATTTTTCATTTAGCATGTAAATTTCATTTTTTTCAAACTTTTGATTTTCTTCTTAGCTTTAAACAAGTCATTATTGGTGCTAGAAATTATCTTAACTAAAGTGGTAGTGAGTAGATTATATACCTCACTTACCGAGACGTCCGAGTCCGAAGTTGAGCCTCCCCCTTCACTTGAGCTCCTTTCATATTCACTTGAGCTCTTTCCTTCTTCAATTTCGGATGATGTAGAGGCAATATCTTCAATTCCTATTAAAGCAAAATAGGACACATGATTTTCCTCTTCTTCCGATGATGATGAATCATCCCATGTTGCTTTTAGACTTTGGGCCTTCTTCCCCTTTTCTTTTGTTTTCTTCTTTCTTCTTTCCTTCCTTTTTCTTCAAGAGTGGACACTCATCTCTCATTTGCCCTTCTTCTTGACAATTGTAACATATGATCTTCCTTGTTCTACTCTTGTTCCTTGAACTTTTCCTACCATAAGATTTGTTAGTAGAAAAATATTTAAATGCTTTCCTCATCTTTCTTACCATGTAAGCTTCCGCATCACTATCCATGGAGCACTCGATTCTTCCGAGTCGGATGAGGAAGTCTTCTTCTTTTTACCTTTTCCCTTGTTTGCCACAAGGGCTATACTTTTCGATTTGTAGACTTCTTCAATAGCTCCTCCAATCTGAGTTTCATGGATTTCCATGATTGAGAAGAATTCCTCTAGAGATGTTTTATCTAGATCATTGGATATGTAGTATGAGTCCACCATTGAGCTCCAATTTGATATTTTTGGGAAGGCATTGATGGCTTTCATCAATGTGTCTCGGTTTGAAAGTTACTCTCCTACACTTGTTAGTTCATTAAGTATTTCTTTAAATCTAGCATGCAAATTCGATACCTTCTCCCCTTTATCAAGGTTGATGTTGTCGAGTTAAGATCGGAGAAGATCTCTCTTTGCCAATTCTGCCTCCGAAGTACCTTCATGAAGCTCTACTAGCTTATCCCATAAGTCCTTGGCATTAGAGTAGCTCCCAATCCTTGTTACCTCTTGTTGGGGAAGTATACTTAGTAGATAGTGCAAAACATTTGAATTTGCTAAATAATCATCCCTTTGCTTCTTGCTCCATCTTATCTTTTCAAGTATCTTGTTCTCTTGATTCCTAGGCACTTTAAAACCGTTTTCCATTATTAACATGATACAAAATCGGTATTGAAGAATATCTCCATCCTCTTCTTCCACCAAGCAAATTCTCCTTCGAATTTTGACGGTTGGATGTGCATGTCGGTCATTTTAATGAAAATACTCTTCTTGGTGGTTAGTCCGTTGAAGGTGAACTTGTGCTCTGATACCACTTGTTGGGACTGATGACACGACAAAAGGGGGGAGGGGTGAATAGCTTTGCCACCCAAATTCAATTTCTTCCTACAATCGTTAGCGCAAGCGGAAACTTAAACTATCAATTAAAACAATGCTAACGTTTTACCGTTTACATGGTTCGGAGATTGCTTGCTCCTACTCCACAGTGTGTCCTTGAGGTGGACGAACCCTTGATCCTTCGGTGGATCATGCCCCGACAATCTCCGGCTAATGCTTTCTCCTTCTCGATAGAGAATAACCTCTCACAAAGCTTCTTCCTCCTTACAAGATGTGAGCTAGGGTTTAGGAGGAAGAGGGAAGATTTGGAGCTTGAGCACTTGAGCAAAGATTTCACAATGAAGAGCTAACCTATCTCAAGTCTCAAACTCCTCTTTAAATAGAGGAGAGAGCTGTTATCCAAACAGCTCAGCCCCGATACCAGTCGACTGCTCTCAGAGCTAGTCGACTGATCTTTCTGTGTGTTTCCTCTCAATGCTGCCAGTTGACTGCTTTCCTTGCCAGTCGATTGCCCAACTTACAAACTTACTCTCAACCTCTCCAGAGTTCATCCTTCGCGTTATGCCTTGAAGTCCACTTCCTCGGCTTGCCCCTTGAAGTTCTCTTCGACTCTCGTCCCTTGGATGTGCACACAAGCCCGCGACTTGTCTCCATGTCATTCTTCGTGTATGCCTTTGAAGTCTACTTCCTCGGCTCGCCCTTTGAAGTCCTCTTCCTCGGCTCTCGTCCCTCGGATGCTTCACTCCATCTTCCTCATGTGTCGTTCACCAAGTTCTGTAAGACTCAAACACACACATCAAATCAACATGAAAACATAACTTAATTATATTGACACACACATCAAAACCCATGGTCTACACAATCAAACTTGGGTCGATTACACCAATAATTTCTGCCCAATCGGAGTCAGGCTCACCCGAACCTGACTCTGACCTTTCGTCCCTCGAGCATTCTTCCTTCTGGCTTCTCATCCCTCGGACGTAACACATGCCCTTCTCGCTCTACTGGCTTCTCATTCTTCCACACCTTCCGCATCCCTCGGATGCACTGAGCCCATCAGCCTACTTCCCCGTGCAATCTTTCTCGTCCACCGTATCTTACGCTCGACTTCCTCCTCTCCTAAGCTCCTGTATAATTAGACAGAGGGATCAAAACCACAACAAGACCTAACCTAACTTGGTTGACCATATCAAAACCAATCGGGGCACTAACAATCTCCCTCTTTTTGATGTGCATCAACCCAAGTTCAGTTAAGGTTAAAAAAAAACAATAACACTAATAAGGCAATTAAGCATAAAAGAAATGTTTATAATTAAAAATCATAATCTCCCCCTGAACTTAAGCTACTTTTCCCATTTGATCATGACAAAAGAATGGGGCAAAAAAAGAGTAGGGCAAGGAAAAGAAAAAAAAAGAATTGCATATAAAAAATATGAAAATTTTCTAAGCATTTTTAATGTTAAAAAAATACAAATTCCGGTCAAATTTTTTTTTGAAGATTTTTGTGCAAATTAAATGTCATAAAATATTTGAGAATAGGCCAAAAATTTTCGGAATGAAATTAATTTTCTTTGATCGAAAATAAATCAAATATTCATATATTAAAATTCTTGAAGATTGAATTTTCAAAATTTGAAATTATATCAAAATATTTGGAGAAAATTATTTTAAAGTCAACAGTTGAAGATGAAGAGTAGATATAAAAAAATCGGATTTGATAAATATGATTTTTTTATCGAAATTTAAAATTTAAAATCAAATTTCAATAAAAAATCATAGAAAATCGAAAATATGTTAGAAAAATATAAAATTTTTTATGTGAGTAGAAAATAGAGTTTTGATCTTGAAAAAAAATTTCAACATTAAAAATATTATCTATGTTCAAAAATAAATCAAATATTATCAGAGAAGAATTTTTGAAGAATAAATATTTAATAATTCAAAAACACTCCGAAAAGTTCAAATAAAATTTTATTTAAATCTACAAATCATATCTAGATTCGAAAAAAATCGTATCTAGAAAAATAAAATTTTTATATATTTTTTAGAAATTTAAAATTTAAATTTTGAACGAAAAATCATGAATATTCGAAAAAATATCAAAAATTCACAGTAAGTAGAAAAAATGTTCGTGTATTGAGGAAAACTATGAACATAATTTTATCAATGTAAAATTTGACTGACATCTATATTTGAAAGAAGGTTAATAATAGAGAGTGACAAAAAAAAATGTTATTATGTTTTTAGATAGCATCAAAACTTATAATAATTGAGAATTAATTTTGAAATGATTTAGGAACTTAAAATAAGTTTCTATCTACGGGTTTAATTAAAAATTTAGGAGGAATACAGTTCTTGGGTACTTTTTTATGTTGACCCTGTGATTTTTAATATATCAGTTCAAATTATTAGGATAACTAATTTTCCTTTACCGTAAACATACAATATCAAATTCTAATTTTCAACTAAGTTTCTCAAATTAACATTTTCATTTTTTAAAATATCAGAAATAGAAGAACATGCACTAGTTAATTTCTTTTTCAATTCTTGATTCTCTTTTTCTACTTTACAGTTAGTTTTAAGCATTACTTTTATTCCATAATATAATTGATCGTGAGGGAGAAGACATACCTCACTTACCGGGTCACTTTCGAAAAGAGGGACTCCCCCTTCGTCGCTATTTTCTGCTGACGTAGCTCCCCCTTCATTCGTGCTCTCCTCTTGATGACTTGCCATCAGTGCAAGTCCAGCGTATTCTTTAGTTTTCGATTCATCGGATGAGGTCTCGTCTTAGGTGGCTTTTAGCACCTTCTTCTTCTTTGGCTGGTTCTTGAGTTTGGGACACTAGTCTTTTAGATGACCTTCCTCTTTGCAGTTATAGCATCGGACTGTACGTTTCTTCGGAGATCACCTTTTATCCTAAAACGTTGAAATTTTATTAGCCTTTTTAAAGAAACTTTTAAGGCTTTTTACCATCTCCGTCGTATTTTCATTGTCCGTTGATGACTTCTCCTCGATCTAGTTTTTCCTCGTGTTCAGAGCAACGTTATCCGTTTTCTTGCTCTTCCCTACACACCGAGATTCGTGAAGCTCAAAAATTGAAAAGAGTTGTCCTAGAGTACTTGCCTCAAGGTTTTTTGATATGAAGTACACATCGATTACAGAGGTCCAATCCAGGGATCTCGGGAAAGCATTTAGTGTATACCGTTGAGCGTCGCGATTTGTTACCTTTTTACCGAGGTTCTCAAGACTCGTGATTAGCTTTTTTACCTTGGCGTGCAGTTGGGCAACCAATTGTCTGTCTTCCATTTGGAGGTTGGTAAGCTGGCTTCGAAAGATATCTCGTCATGCCAGTTTTACCTCCGAGGTGCTTCTTGCAATTCCAGAAACTTTTCCCAAAATTTCTTTGTCAAGTCGTACTTCCCAATTCGATTGACATCTTGATCGGGGAGGGCGGTTAGCAGATGGAATTCTGCCTTTCCGTTCGCTATAGTGTCTACTTGCTCCTTCTTGTTCCAGGAGTCAGGTTCCTTGATCTTTCCTTCATTATCTTTTGGAGCTAAAAAATCATTTTTCATTATCAGTAATAGTTCATAGTCAGTAGTGAAAAATACTTTCATTTTCCTTTTCCATGTTGTGAACTCCCCCTAAAACTTCGGCGGGTAGATCACTGGTCCAACTATTTTTTAGAATTTGCTACAGTTGACGGTTAGTCCTTCTGCGACATCCTAATTTTGATACCATTTGTTGGATCGATGTGGACTAACAAGAGAGGGTCGGGTGAATTACCCTTGTAAAATAAAATAAATTTTTTGTGCGGCTTACAAAGATTCTATATTAGTTGCAACAGTAAATTAAAATAAACATAAACTAATTAAACTAGTAAAAGACTAGGACACAAAAAGTTACTTGGTTACAACCTGGGTGGTTGCTAATCAAGACGGTTAAAGCTCACTATCAAAATCTTCTTCTGGCGGAGAAACCTTTTACAGACTTTGTAGCACATGACAGAAGTTAGAAAACAAGAGGAAATTCTTATGCTTTGACGGATGATGTGGAACTGAGCTATGAGGGTTTATTTATAGCCCTAGTCAATTCTATCTGATTGCTAACGTGACACTATAGGAGTGCCCGAGTGGTTAAAAACGCTGCTTGACACGTGGCTTGTGTGTTATTCGATGTACAACATTCGCAAACGGATAAAAGTTGCTCTCGGGCGCTTGTTAGCATAGGAGCACCCGAGTGGGTTTTGGTCAGTAACATGCTGACCAGTCTCCAGCGGATCTTCTTAGATAATTTCTGTCCAACGGGAGTTAGGCTTATCCGAATCTGACTTCGGCCTTTCGCCCCTCGAGCGTCCTTCCTTTTGGCTTCTCATCCGTCGGACGTCGCACAAGACCTTCTCGCTCCGCCAATGTACTCTTCTGCAGCTTCTACGTCTCTCAGATGCACCGAGCCCATCGGCTCACTTCCACATGCAATCCTTCTCGTCCACTACGTCTTACACTCGACTTCCTCCGCTTCTAAGCTCCTGCACACTTAAACAAAGGGATCAAAACCACAACATGACTTAACTTAACTTGTTTGATCACATCAAAATCAATTGAAATACCAACACTTCGTTGTGGCAGCAAGGATGTGAGAGAGAAAGGGATTAGAGAGGGAGGGCGTCGCGGTGACAAAAAGAGCTTTTATCTTAACTTTGCCATTTGATTTTGGAGGTCGACGAAAGAGAGAGAAAACGGAGAAGAAAAATATATTAAAAATTTATTTTTAAAAAAATATATTAATTAAAAAAAAAATATTGGATCTGTACTCTCTCTATATATAATGGATCCCATTCAAAGTGGGGCCTTAGACAGGCAGGCGCCCTACCTGCCCCCATCAAGGGCCGCCCATGTGCCCGTCTCTTACCGCTACAACATGCTTCGGGGTCAATAATATTGGCATGTATGAGGCATCTTTGAGATAGACAGAGATAAATGCTTAGATCTCAAATTTATATATTTTTTAATTTCCCACATGATTCTCAATTGTTTCTTTTATTAGAGAAGTGACGAGAAGCTGCATATTCGCTCCTTTATTCAATTAGTTCCTTGTCTTTTTTTTCTTCTACATGAATAAATAATAGAATTGACTGTTTTTCTCTTTTTCTCCTCTCCGTTGGAACTTGCCCTTGTATAATAATATAATATAAGGGTAGTATGATGATCAACAGTAAGGCGGAATAAATTTAATGAGTGTATTCTCAGGTACACCTGTTGGGCTGTCGGGATGTGAACTATCATTTTGTATTTTTTGAATTTATTTGATGGATAAAATATATTTATTTATTTATTTTTAGAATATAATATCGGAAATGCAAAGTTTGTAATTTTACTATTTAGTATACAACAATGATAACAGCTCAGTAGGATAGTCCTGAGAAAAATTAAATTATGAGCGAAATTATAATTTTAATCATTTGGATTCTTCCTCTTGTATTATTTTAAAAAATTAAATATATATTAAATAAACTAATTGGATATCATAATCAGTAAACCAAAGTATATAATTCAAAAAATTACATATTCGAGAACATATTATATAAATTTTCAAAATAATTTATTCAACCATCAATATTATTTAAAATACACTTTTCTTATATTTTTTACAAACAAAATTATCAATTATATCATCATAAGAGATATTTTCAATATATCTTTTTCCACGTAGAAAATTGTTAACTCATTTAATCTCTCTTGACTTATTATAATTCTCAAATAAGATTTTAATAATTTTAACTTTGAAGAATTCTTTTCAACTGATACTAGGATCACAGTCAGTAAAATTTGATTGGCAGCTATTATCATAGGGAAAACATTCATTTTCAATACAAATTCTAAAATTTTAATGGTCGTCTTAGATTTATTTATATCATATGCTTTTAAAGGTAACATCTCTTGTAATATTTGTAATTTTTGATGGTTAAAAGGTGATTCGCTTGCCCCCAGCGCTCCTGCCAATTCGTTCCAGGGCCAACACGGAGGAGGTAAATCACGAGGGTTATTAGCTCGGATACTGTGGCTAGCGCATAAGGAGGATAGGTATACTAACTTTATCAGAATTTAACTCCTAAATTTCTTGATGGGGGTCAAATATAGAAACATCATTCTTTTTTAAGAGTAGATTCAAGATTTATACAATTTCAATGTGACAATAAGGATATAAAAGAGAGAGATTGGAGAGGGATTGCATCGTGGTAACAAAGGAGATTTTTATATTAACTTCGTCGTTTATTTTGGAAGTCCATAAAAGAGAGGAGGCCAGGCGGAAAAATAGATTAAAAATTATTTTTAAAAAATATATTGATATTCAACTTATATATATATATATATATATATATATATATATATATATATATATATATATATATATATTTGATCAGCTGTGGATCGCTATATATATATATTTGATCAGCTGTGGATCGATCCTTGCGGACCGCATGCGGACTAGCGCCTGATCGGTCTGGTGGCCGATCAGGCGCCAGTCCGCACGCGGTCACCACTTGCCTGATCGACCACCGGAGGCTCGGGAGGTTCACCCGTACCCGACGGGTTCACCCTACCCCTAGGGTTCATCACACCCCCGGGTTATAGTTTTGTTCGGGGGCGGCGGCCGAAGGCCACCGTTGGTGTCGAGAAGTCGCAGGTCGTGTGCCTGATCGGCCACTGGAGGCTCGGGAGCGTCCCCGACGGGTTCACCCTCCCCCTAGGGTTCATCGCACCCCCCTTGGGTTATAGTTTTATTCAGGGGCGGCGGCCGAAGGCCGCCGTTGGTGTCGAGAAATCGCAGGTCGTGTGCCTGATCGACCACCGGAGGCTCAGGAGCATCCCCGACGGGTTCACCCTCCCCCTAGGATTCATCGCATCCCCCTGGGTTATAGTTTTGTTCGGGGGTGGTGGCCAAAGACCGCCGTTGGTGTCGAGAAATCGCAGGTAGTGTGCCTGATCGGTCACCAATACCTGATCGGTCTGGTGATCGATCAAGCGTCAGTCCGTACACGATCTACATCAAAACTTTATAGATATATATATATATATATATATATATATATATATATATATATATATATATATAAAAAGTCGGGTCTGCCACCTGAAGGGCTGCCGCTGCAGGTCAATTTTTGGGTGCAATTTGCATGACCATATATTCATCGATTTCCACGTTCTACTTTTCTATATACAGCCAAGAATTCAGTCAGCCATGGCTGGCAGAAAAAGAGAAGCGACCTGTATGCGTTTGTTAATGTTCATAAATAAAACTTATTATGAATAATATCCATAAAGTGTAACCGAGTTAGTATTTGATCGGTAGAATTGCTTCACATGAGTAAAATAATTATGATGAATAATATTCATAATTAAATAAAATATATGAATCATGTTCGTCAATATATATCACTTATCAAACTAATAATTACAAAATAAAGCTCTTAATTAAAATGAATAAATAAATTTATAATATCAAATTCGTCACTAATCAACCAAACAAATTTAAAAATATAAATATTTGCTGAATCAAACTCAAATCAAACCTAATGAAAGGGTAATTATTTGTATCATAAGAAATGAAGGCGACAGGAACAAACAGAATGACTTCCACGTTGCTCTACTGTCATTTGTTTACCACTATATATATCAATATTGATAAGTAAAAAAAAATAATAGATATTCATGTCGTGCCCTACACTTGAACCTATCTTATCCACTACGATATAAAATTTATTAATTACTTTCGTATTAAACATTAATTTGGCCAACTTTCAGAATTTTAAATGATATTAAACATTATTATTTTTACACATTTGTTCTAATTAGAATTCTGTCTCACAGTCATCTTTCTATGTCTATCTAAATAATATTCTAAGGCTTATGTGACCTTTTTCACATATTAATATTCTCATTATATATATATTTTAAAATTAAATTGTTACAAGTTGAGTAAATTCATTAGAACTATTTTTGCTCATATGATAAAAAAATTGTAATTTATTTTGAAATTTTAGATCTACCATAAAGGAAATATTTAACTTGTGAACAATACACATTTTTTTTGGAATTAGAATGTTCTTTCATTGTGACGAGATAAAACTAAATTTTTTAATAAAGTTATGCACTTTTTTGATAAAATTAAAGTAAATAAAAGTACAGTGTTAAAGGTTTAAATATTATGCTTTTGTATTTATTTTTTTTCCATATTTTGTAAAACAAATAATATAAATATTTTGCATAATTTATTCTTAACTATGATAGAAGTAATATTGATGTACACGTTGATTAAATGTTAATTGGTTTAATGTTTTTTTTTCTTTTCACACGCTTTAATTGTCGATAAGATCAACAAAGCATTAAACATATATTAAGCTTAATTATTTGGATAAGAACTCTACAAGACATTTATTTAATGCTACCAAAAAAAAACGAAACTAGAATAGTAAAACTCAATTTATACCGATAAGATAATGATTATCTTACGAGTTAAATAATTCCTTAAACAACTAAATAATTATTTATATTGATAAAGTCTAACTTATAATAGATAAAACTGTCAAAAATATCCTAAAATATAAAATATAAGAAATAATAAAATAAATGTTTAGAGCCTTCGAAAAAGGTCTTTGGATCCGAATTTTTGTGTTATGGGTTTCATTCGGTAATAAATATAGATGACAACTTTAAGTGAGCATAAACTTAATCTAATTTTGAGTTAAAAATTATAATCCTTTCAAATTTAAGAGGTCTCTGCATCGTCAATTAAAAAAAGCGATCGGAAAAAACGAAGGGAGAAGAGGACAGTTTAAATAGAGAGAGAGAGAGACAGAGTAAAATAATAATATGCATGAGTCATCTTTGATATAGACAAATATAAATGCTTAGCTTGTTTGCCTATTTTTTTTCCCCACGCGATTCTCTTTTCTTTTTATTAATCCCCTTTCAATTATTATTGGCCTTTCTTTTACCACGTCTACACGAATGAATAAATAAATAAGTAAATAAATAATAGAATTGACTGATTTTCTCTTTCCTTTTCTCCGCTTGAACTTGTCTTCGTAAAATAATATACAATAAAAGATCAGAAAATATACAAAAGAATATATTTGTCTTTTCTCGAATAATTAACCTTTAAAATAATTAGACGAAGTGACTAGTATAATTAAATAGTTCAATAGAATATATATATATATATACTTCACAGATCTAGATCGCGGAAATTAAATAAATAACTAGTCAACTTTTTGGGGGTGCCAATATGCTTGAAATATTATTAATCAATACAACATTGATCTTCTCTCTTCACAATTCCACGTTCAACTTTCAAAAAATGTGCCATGGCTTGCAGAAAAAGAGAAGAGACCTACAGGCACGTGCATTGATCTTGCCTCCCAAGCTCTATAAGTATACATACATTGAGCCTTCTCGTCAACATTCATCCATCCAACTTCAAAACTAGCTATATATTAGCAAATAATCAATCAATCATGTGTTGTCTTCCCCTCTTGGAGCCCTTCATCCACCCTGCCTTCCATGAGTTGTTCGAGAGAATGCCTCTGGGCGACAAGCTCAGCTTCCTCGTAAATGATTGATCATCTTTAATTGATCATATGCATTATATATTTAATTTCTAGCTTGTTGGATTGATTGATCTCTCTACTGCATGCAGTACGTGCACTCGCTGGACAGGCTGGGCCTGTGGCACAGGCTGCCGGTGTTCCTGGGGCTGACCTACTTGCAGCAGCGCCGGACGCTGCACAACAAGTACAACCTGCTCGCCGTCGGGGAGAGCGAGACGACTCCGTTCGACCCCAAGGACTACGCGTACCGGACCGATGATGGGGAGTTCAACGACCCGAACAACAGCAAGGCCGGGAGCCATAACGCCTTCTTCGGAAGGAACATGCTCCCTCAGGATCAAAACGATCGAGTAAGTACTGTGTACGTAAATAATGCTTTAATTTCTTCAGGGAATTAATTAAGAGCTTGAGCTTTTGAATTAATTAGTGATGCATGATCTGTGTGTAGTTGCTGAGTCCTCATCCGGCGATCGTGGCGACGAAGTTTCTTGACCGGAGGGGAACTTACAAGGACACCGGCAAGCAGTTCAATCTGATCGCAGCGTCGTGGATACAGTTCATGGTGCATGATTGGATTGACCATCTCGAAGACACGCAGCAGGTACAAAAACTAAGAATATATAATATGTATAATCTTCTTTGAGGAATCAACGATTATTATCGTCACAAAGGTCAATTTTTATTTTGTAAAAAACTCCTTACCTTATATATATATTTTTTCATTCTAAAAATATTCTCTTTTATTAGTCTAATCTAATTTATGATTAAAATTACTCTAATATTAAATAATTTTTGCTAATATTAGGTCAGTTTTAATCAAAAATTTTGGAGTAATTTTGGCTATTTTAAATTGGTCAAAGAAAAAGGACATTTGGGAAGAAAATTAAGGATAAGTATTTTTTAATTTTTTTTATATAAGTAGTTCTTTTAATAAAAATAAAAAATAAAGAACCTTCTTTTGATTTTTTTTTTTCAATTACCAAATTAATTTTTTCTATGATCTAAACATAATTTTAAGTTGTAGGGGAAAATGATACAAATTTATAAAAATTTTAATATAATTAGAAAAATTATGTGTGTGTGTGTATACATCTCTGCAATTTTGTATAATATCATATTATTAAATATGCAAACAAAAATAAAATTATTGTTAAATGAAAATAAGTAAACTAAAAAACATATACTAAGAGATGCTTAAAAATATGTAAAAGGATAAAGGTTATAAGTATGCTTACAAAAATTATAAGAGATTTTTTTTAAAAAAAAAAACCTCAACATCAACCTAAATTTCTTCCATAACTATTTCCAATAGTATACTACCATAGATCGATCTTGATCTATATCATTATGCTTGGTCTTTACTTATAAGAATCTAAAAAAATATGTTTTCTTCAATTCTTTTTAATTTTAAAAATTCTCAGCTGTGCCAATGTATAAATTTATACTTCCACTCATGAAAATACCATATTAAATTTAGGCCCCTTTATACTTGATTCCTAGGTAATAAGTTCACATCACCCTTGCTCTTAAATTCTTGAATATCTATATCGTCCTTCGGTACATTAATTATATTGCTTCTCACTGTGGACTTAGATTGTCCTTACTGCTCCTGCACAAGTGGCCGACCAATGCCCCCTTAAGTCATTTCGGTTCTACAGCACAAAAGAGATCCCCACACACAAAGACCTGATCACCACCGGTCACTCGGACATCCGTACTGCTTGGTGGTATGTTAAATGATCTAATTAACTTTAGATTAACATCAAAGAACTAAATTAAAAGTTACTATTAACATATTTAGTAAGTATTTTGATTAATCCGTATTGTAATAAATTGTTAGGGATGGAAGTGCAATCTATGGGAGCGAAGGGAAGAAAGAAATGGCGGTGAGAACCTACGTCGACGGCAAGTTGAAGCTAGGAGATAACAATCTCCTTCAGCACGATCCCGCCACCGGAATCGCCATCTCCGGCGACATCCGCAACAGTTGGGCCGGCGTCTCCACGCTGCAAGCCCTCTTCTCCAAGGAACACAACGCTGTTTGCGACGCACTCAAGGCAATGATAATTAATAGAGCGTTTAATTAATTACTTCTTAGTTAATCATATCTTAATCGTAGTTTTTATTCTGGATTAACCGCAGGCAGAGTACCCCAGTCTGGACGATGAGGAACTGTTCCGGAAAGCAAGGCTGGTGACTTCGGCCGTCATCGCCAAGATTCACACCATCGACTGGACGGTGGAGCTCCTCAAAACCCACACTATGAATGCCGCCATGCACGCCAACTGGTAATCTACAAGTCCAGTTAAATTCTTTAGGAGTCGGCAGAAACACATATTAACACCGGTACCACTATTGAAGGTATGGGTTGCTGGGGAAGTGGGTGAAGGACAGGTTTGGGCACATTGGAGGAGAAGCCCTCGGAGGACTCGTCGGCCTGAGCCAACCGAACAACCACGGGGTGCCCTACTCCCTGACAGAAGAGTTCACCAGCGTTTACAGGATGCACCCTCTGCTTCCAGACTCTCTCCGCCTCAGGAACATCAACACCGCTCCTGGACCGAATAAATCCCCACAGTATCTCAAAGAGTATGCATGTGTACATATATAGAGAGTATTATAGTTTCGCTTAATAAGATTAACTGTGCAAATTAATGTGGGGTGGAACAGCGTCAAGATGGAGGAGCTTGTCGGAATCAGAGGGGAGTCCAAATTGAGCGAGATCGGGTTCGAGAGGCAGTTGGTGTCCATGGGCCACCAGGCTTGTGGCGCCCTTGAGCTGTGGAACTACCCATTGTTCTTGAAAGATCTCATCGCCCAAAACGTTGACGGAACAGAGAGGACAGATCACGTCGACATGCCTGCTCTTGAGAGTACGTCTAACTACTGTTATCCTGATTTATTGAAGTAGTCTTTTTGTTTTTGTTGTATGATATTGATCCGGTGATTGATGAAACTGGTATATACGTAGTCTATCGCGATCGCGAACGCAGCGTCCCACGGTACAACCAATTCCGCAGGGGACTGCTGATGATCCCGATTTCCAAATGGGAGGACTTGACGGACGACAAGGAAGCGGTTCAAGCTCTGCGCGAAATCTACGGAGAGGACGTCGAGAAGTTGGATCTGCTTGTAGGCCTCATGGCAGAGAAGAAGATCAAGGGATTCGCCATCAGCGAAACTGCTTTCTTCGTCTTCATTATCATGGCGTCGAGGTATATACACAGTACACAATATCATGCAATTAACGCATATGCACGAGTACTAAATCGATCATTAATTATATTTACAAACGAATCAATTTACAGGAGGCTGGAAGCTGATCGATTCTTCACGAGCTACTTCAACGAGAAAACGTACACGAAGAAGGGGTTTCAGTGGGTGAACTCGACGGAGAGTTTAAGGGATGTGATCCAACGCCACTATCCCAAATTAGCTTCGACATGGATGAACTCCACGAGTGCATTCTCCGTGTGGGACGCTGCTCCCAACTCCTGCAATCCCGTTCCATTGCTCCTCAGGTTTCCCAGTTAAAATTATGTGACCATTGAGCTAGAAGATACAGATTCAGCGTGCTTAATTTTAAGTTGAAGAAGACAAGTAATGTATGTAGATGTTGGAGTCGATAAGGTTTCTGAATTCATTTTATTAGTAATCGATTGTATTCGTGCCATACATTAATCGAGTTGGTGTGTTTATTTCTTTGAACCAAGTTTGATATATAATTGTTTTTAAAAAAAGATTCATGTGTATTTATTTTATTTTATTTTACATGTCTATTTTACCAGTCACGATCGATAAATCACAAAATCGTCGGATCCTGCCGGTCAATGAGACTGTTGACCTGAAGCCTCTGTGGGGTCCACGCACGACGTCATTGTAAGGGAACTACCGCCCAAGTTAACTGAAGGAGGCGTATGAATTTTAAAATCTACGAACAATGAATTCGCTATGCTATGCGATGAATCTTCCATCGAAGGTGTCCGATCATCGCCTCTCTGTGTTCAGAGTCGACGTGGCTCGATCACANGAGAACAAATCCTCTGTCTCCAATAACCCTCTGTCCCCGTATCTCAACTCGCCGACGATGATCGCGAGTCCTCTGATCGTCGATCGGACACCATTGACTATACTTAGGGGGTACGGTAAAACCGTCGGGGATCGTCGCAATTGCGATCTCGCCGGATTCATCGTTGAATCCGGCGAGATCACAATTGCGACGATCTCGACTGATTCACTGTTCTCCCAGGATATCGTTTGATTCGGGACGACGATCGGAGACTAATGATGGTGTCCGATCGGCGATCGGAGACTCGCCGGCCATCGCCGGCGAGTCGGGACACGGGGACACATGATTCCTCGGGACAGAGGATCCTGTTTGGTAAAATGCGCAAGTTCAACCAAAGAAAAAAGCCCCCTCCTCCCTCCCTTCGACAACGCCCCCCCCCCCCCCCCCCCACTCCTTGCTCTCTTTCCCTAGCTCCCTCCCCTCCCTTCGGCGATGACAGGCAGCCCTAGCTCCGTCGACTCCTGCTCCGCCATTCCATTTGTGTCATCATTGCAGCTCCGACGGTCAAAGACTGCAACTCAAGCTCCCTCCCATCTCTATCAGCTCCGTCGACTCTAATTCCTCTGTCGTCGTCACTACAGTAGTACGCCGCCGTCGATTTTTTTTGTCCCCATTTGTTTGTCCCTTTTGTTGTTGTTGTTGTTGTGAGTCCTAATTGGTTTTTGTTATGGATCACTAAAGTCAGGTAGATCTCATCCTTGATTTTCTTTTTGCCTTCCTTGGGTTTTTCTCTTTAATCTAGTTGGATTTTTGATATGACCTTGATTAGTTATGCACTATTTTGAATTGATTATCTTCTGTAGTTGTAATCTTTTGATGTATCCTGTCAAGAGTGCTTTTCGTTTGAGTTGCTCTGTGTTGGAGATGGGATGCGGTTTTGGAAGTTAAATATTAATTTAGAGGTTTTCCTTTGTCGTGAGCATTGAGTAGGATACTTTTTATTGGTTTAGGATTTTGTGGATGATTCTTGGCACATTTGCCGTGTACTCCATTGGGATTAATTTGATATTTCTATATTGTGGATGAATCTTGCTGTGAGCAATAGGTAAGAATAGCTAAGTTTTGGATTTAATAGTCCTATTGATTTTTGGGGGCAAGAATAGCTAAGTTTTGGATTTAATAGTCCTATTGATTTTTGGGTTTTTATCTTACCGTGAGCACCCAAGTTGTCATTTTATTTGATATTTCTTGCAATGGAATTCACATTTCATGCTTATATTTTTTTCAAGATTAAAGTAATTATCATGGAGGATGAGTCTACGAGTTGTTATCGGTTGAATTTTCAAGCAAATGAAGAGTATTTTGAAGCAAATGAGAACCGTAGGGATGATGAAGATAATAAGAATCATATTGGGGCTATATTGAACTTTATATACCTTGAATTTTGCATAGTTTGATTGAATATGTGCATTGTTGATTTGTTATTTGCATTAGTTGATTTTAAAGGATTGAATAATAAAAATGATATGGAGATTTCTCACCCATATGAGTATGGAATTTTCGACAGAAGAGGAAGCGTATGACTTTTATTTGAAATAGGTTAACAAGTTGGATTTGGCATAAGAAGGACTGAAAGCCATAATGATAAATCGGGTAAATTAGTTGACAGGATGTTTTATTATAGTGCATAAGGTAAAAGGGGAAAGGACAAACAAGATATTTATGTGAAACAAAGTCGTCTTGAAATAAGGTTTGGTTGTGAGGATAAACTGAAGATTAGTTGTCGAACAAATGAAAAATTTAGTGTGGTGCAATTTGTTAAAGAGCATAATCATTATCTTTAGAGTCCAAACAAAATGCATCTCTACGGATACCATAGGAATATATCTTCTTCTGCAGTGATACAAATTGAGATGACAAGTGATGTAGGAATCCCCCTAAAAGCATCTCATGATTTAATGATGAGACAAGTAGGTGAGAGGGAGAATTTAGGTTTTATTCCTAAAGATTATTAAAACTACTTGCGATTCAAAAGAATAAGAAATATGAGAGTTGGGGATATAGGAGGTGTACTGAAATATTTGCAGAAAATGTAGTTCGATGATCTTAATTTTTTTAATGCTATTCAAGTTGATAAAGATGACTTGATCACTAATATTTTTTGGTCTGATGCTAAGATGAGAGTTGATTATGACAATTTTGGAGATGTTTGTTTTGACATAACCTATAGGAAGAACAATGAAAGTCGTCCAATTGTGTTGTTTGTAGGCATTAATCATCATAAACAATCCATAATTTTTGGTGCAACTTTATTATATGATGAAAGTACTTTGACATATGAGTGATTGTTTGATACATTTACCAGAGCTATGTTTGAGAAAAATCCAACAACTATTCTTACAGATCAAGATGCAGCAAGGCAAGAGTTTTAGTTTCTAGATGACCTGAAACACATTATCATTTGTGTATTTGACACATTTATCAAAATGTTACAATACATTTGAGTGAAGTTTTTTCTTAATTCAAAGAGTTTACTAATGATTTTACTTCGTGTATATATGATTTTGATCAAGAGGAAGATTTTATTTCAGCTTGGAACATAATGTTGACTAAGTATGCACTTGAAGATAATGATTAGTTGAGACGTTTATTTTGCATAAAGGAAAAATGAGCTTTAGTATATGGACGACAAAAATTTTGTGTGGATATGACTATATCCCAAAGAAGTGAGAGCATGAATAGTATTATGAAAAGGTACGTCACTTATCAGCATAAGTTTTTAGACTTTTCCATCACTTTCAAAGATTGCTTGATGATCGTTAATATGAAGAGTTAAAAGCTAATTTTAGATCAAATTCAAGTGTTCTATGTTTATTGTATCCAATTGAAATATTAAAGCATGCGAGTTATACTTATAGTCTTGAGACATACAAGTGTTTTGAACAAGAGTGGTATAAATCTCATAATTCTATTGTAGAAATTTTTGAGGATGTTGGATCACATGCTACATATAAAGTTAATTCGCACAAAAAATGTTACCATCATATAGTTACACTTGATTCATCCTGTGAAAAAATTGAGTGTAGTTGTAGTTGTAGAAAATATAAATTTGCTGGGATTTTGTGTTCTCATATTTTGAAAATATTTACTATGAAAAATATCATGAAGGCCTCAAATGAGTATATTTTGAAAAGGTGAACACGAAAAGCAAAAGGTGTAAGTACCCCGGGTGAGTTTTCATGTGGTCAGCCGAGTTAAGTTAGGTCCTATTGTGTTTGAGCCCTGTGTTTAAGTGTGCAGGAGCATAGGAACACAAGAAGTCGAGTGAAAGATGTAGCGGTCGAGAAGGATGACACAGAAAGGGAGCCGACGGACTTGGTGCATCCGAGGGACGTGGAGGTCTACGGAAGAGTACACCGGTAGAGCAAGAAGGACACGCGCGACATTCGAGGGACGAGAAGCCGGGAGGGGGGGAGCACGCTTGAGGAGAAGACTGGAGGAGGGTTCGAGTGAGCCCAACTCTGAAAGGTCTAAGATCACCCAAGAAGATCCGCTGGAAGACTGGTCAACAAAGAGCTGACCAAAGTGAGCTCATGTTTTAACATCTCAGGTTCACTCATATTTTTACATTTCAAACTAAATATTTATTAATAAATTCAAGCAACTATCTCAGGTTAACTTTGATATTGATTTTGCCAGGTAACTTCCTCAGCTTTGAACTTTTAGGCAACTATTTCAGCTTCGAATAGCAGATTAAGCAAAAAACAAGTAAGATGAATATGATGATCACTTGCATTAAAATTTTCCTCATTGCATAATTCAGCGTTGCATTAAAATAGCCCTCTCCAATACACCATGATTTATCATAAATGTAATTAGTAAATTCTAGCTCTTCGATAAAAGCCAATCTCTAATTAGATACAACTTATCCATATACATTTGTAGTAGATTGAATAAATCTTAAATGAAAAAATTGATAGTCAAAATGTGCCTTTTTCATGAATTCTAAGTGAAGATACTTTTTCATCCAAATTCGGTATCATTCCACAACATATATACTTCTTTTGCATATGTTATAATCCATGAATATTTAATTGATAAGTTTATTAATGTTTGTTTTGAGAGGTTACATGTTTAAACTATATAATTGATGGATCAGGGAACTGATGTCATTAACCTCTTCAATTGAATATTTGTTAGAGCCTGCTGCAACCCCAATTCTAATCACATTTCCAAATGTATCTCCAGTTATCATATGAGTCTGTTTGAGATGACTCAATGCTTTTTCTTCTAGCTATTTTGTTTGAATTCCTTTTGTCAGCTATCTTGCTTTTTCTACAAATGGATGAACTATTGGAACAATCTAGGTGCCTTAGGTTTTAATGTTTGAGCAAAAGTTTAAGTTAGGTTTTATTAGGATGTATACTATAAGCCTAGCTTTTATAGGAACATCTATTTTGGAATAAGAATCACAATGATCATGTGTTTGTATTTTATATTTGTTATATGTATGCAATTGTCTGTTACTTTACATTGTAGATAATATAGTGTGTGGTGCCACACAGAAGATCATGTTATCAGTTCCTTGTAAAGTATAAGTAGTGGCTCACAACTGAGATGGATTTGGACAAACCATTGGAATAGTTGTAGTGTAATTTGGTATTAGTCTATCTTGACTATAAAATTATACTAGTGCACTCTGTGTGTATTGAGCAAGACCAATTTGAGGTGATTCGATTTATACCGACTATATAATCGAACAAGACCTCAGGTTATTATGGATGTACATGCTCTTAATTCTGATATAATAATGAGCACATGTACTTAATATTTATTTCTTTAATTTACCAATGGGCGAGATTTATTCGTTAACCTAATAGGCCTGGTAATTGGGAAATAATATTATTTATTGTTGGTGCAATCTTGGTTAGGTCAGGGTTGACCTAGGTTGACTAGGCTCGGGTGAGCCGATGTCTGATAAGCTTGGTGAGCTTATGTTTGGATGTTTCGATGTTTGATAATTATGTTTGAATGTCGTATGATGTCAAGTGAGTCAAGGTTGACTGGAGACTTGACTAGGTGAAGTCCAGGTGGATCGGGGAGATCGCACGCTGGCATGGGAAAAGACCACCTAGTGGGACTAGGTGAAGTCCAGGTGGATCGGGGAGATCGCACGCTGGCATGGGAAAAGACCTAGTAGGACTAGGTGAAGTCCAGGTGGATCGGGGAGATCGCACGCTGGCATGGGAAAAGACCTACTGGGACTAGGTGAAGTCCAGGTGGATCAGGGAGATCGCACGCTGGCAATGGGAAAAGACCTAGTGGGACTAGGTGAAGTCCAGGTGAATCGGGTAGATTGCACGCTGGCAAGGTGGAAGTCTACCGAGAGACTAGACCTAACTCGAGGGTTAGGCAAACCTGGTTGGGAATCAGGTTAAGTCCTAGTTGAGAGCTAGGATGGAGAAATCCAATTTGGTCAAAGGGGTTGACCGTGAAATCGAGGTTGGTCAAAGGGGTTGACCGTGAACACAAGTTAGGTTGGTCTCAATCGATTGGGTGATCGATTGGGTTGTTGTCTCGCGAGAACAAGAAGGATCTTAATCAATTGGGTAATTGATTAAGAAGGGCTGTAATCAATTGGGTAATTGATTAAGCAGGATCTTAATCAATTGGGTAATTGATTAAGGAGAGAGTGAATCGATTAGGTAATTGATTAAGAGAGTTTTGTTGCGAGAACAGAAGGTGGCTGAATCGATTGGGTAATCGATTCAGCCTTCCCTTAATCGATTGGTCAATCGATTAAGAGCAGTCTTAATCGATTGGCTAATCGATTCAGGTTCAAAAACTAGCCGTTGAACGGCTAAATGACGTGGTAATCGATTGGGTAATCGATTAGGAAACCCTAGGCGTCGGGTATAAGGGTTTTCACGCAGGTTTTGAGCCACAACTCTTCTCCCCTTCTTCTCCTTCATTGGTGCTATCTCAAGGGAAGTCTTGGAGGACTTTGCTGCTGCATTTCCAAGATTCTAGAGGCAACCACAAGCTTGAAGATAGCAAGGAAAGCAAAGAGAGTTTATTCATTGTAAATCTTGTAAGATTTCATTTGTATTTTGCTTTGTTTCTTGTTGTATCTTCTTGAAAGCTTGTAAGAGGTTTCTCCACCTCAAGAAGGAGATCTTTCATAGTGTATGAGAGAGTGAGGAGAGTGGATCCTTGGATTAGTCACCCGACCGGGGTGGATGCCAAGTAAAATCCAATGTGTTAGCATTGCTTGAAGTCTTCCGCCGCGACAAATCATCTACAAGCAAATCGGAGCTAATCACCCCCTCTAGCTCGTCTACCGGTCCCAACATTTATATGGTGTGTTGTTGATTATAAAAGAAAATCGTGTCCTAATTATTTTAGGATGATGATGTCCCCTTGAGGAGCTTATAAAGATTATCATGTAAATGCTGCAGGTGGACTTGGTCCGACATGATGATAAGGTTGAGTGGTACTACTCTTGGAGTTAGATGTTAATTAATTAAATTATCAGTAATTTAATTAATTAACGGGCATGCGATATCTTAAACACGGGGAGATAATATACACACAATAAGGTGGAGCCCATATATAAATATGGGGTTGGTGCGATAGTTCAATAGTAACCCATTAGTGGACCGGGTTATTATTAACGGGTCAGGTTGAGGATCCGTTAGGAGACCAAAATCAACTCCTCCTCATGGTCCCTATTGTAGCCTATAAATACCCCCATAAGCCATGAAACCAAAACCTAATAAGTCTCTCTTCTTTTCTCTCTCTCTTTCTCCCTTGGTGGTCTTTGGCACCGCAAGCAAGCAAGGAAGAAAGGGGTGGTCGGCTAGGGTTTTGGGGAAGGAAGAAGATCCTTTCTTCTTCTTCTCTTCTATTCTCCTCTTCTCCTTTGGCGCAGGCAACATCAAGCAAAGGAGTGTTCTTCCTCCTTCTTTGGGCGTGCGGCAATAAGAAGAAGAGGGTGGTCGACGCAAGCAAGAAGGAAGGAGAAAGGGGTTTTTGGTGGCTTTGTTTCTTGGAAGATCGTCACCCACATGACGCCCAAGAAGAAGATAGGAATACAATAGAAGATCAAGAGGTAAAACAAGAGGTATAATTTTTATTTTTTTGCTATGGTTTAATTGTATTCATGTTTACTTGGACCCGAAATCAAACACAAGAACCGACGATCCAAAAATTCATCATCTATTCCGCTGCTAACCGATAAAGGAGTTTGATTGCATGAATAACAAGTTTGTTCAAGTGATCACTCAATCAAATAGCATGATGATGATGAAGGTTGTTAGGGAAGTTTTCCCTATCCGGATTAATTCTAATGAATAGAATTTTAATCCGGGGATATAGGGAGGAATCCCGTAACAGAATCCAACAAGTTTATTATTGTATTTGATATGTGTATTTGAGTGTGCAGGTTCTGCAAGATACATAAAGACTCAGTTTGAGAACTTTAGGTCCGGTGAAGGATGGTGCATCCGAGGGACCATGGACTAGGCAGCAACGATGAGCCAAGGGAAGCGCACTTTGAGGCATACACGAAGGATGACATGCAGACGAGCCGCAGGCTTGTATGCATCCGAGGGATGAGAGCAAAAGTGAAGAAGGCTTGAAAGCAACAGGTCAAGGCTGCGAAGAAGAGTCAAGTGAGTCGTGAGGGTCTGAGTGCGAGAGAATTGTATTTGGGAAAGAAAACCCTAGGTTTAGGGTTTCACCAGTCGACTGGTATGAGTTCAGTCGACTAATAGAGGTTACAGAGAGATCAGTTGACTAATCATCTGTGTAATCGACTGGTATTGGCTGGATTCGAACGTTAGGCTGTAATGTTCAAACTCGATAGCTGGCAGTCGACTAGTGTTGGTACCAGTTGACTGGTAACGACTGGATCAGCAATGAGCTCTATTTAAGGGAGCTCGATTTGTTTGAGCAAGGTTAACGAAATTAGTCTTGGTTAAAGGACAATTAATAATGTAAGTGCTTAGGAGTTCTTGTGGTGTTGTGGCGAGGTTTCTCCACCCACATGGAGCTACGGGAGCTAGCCGGAAGGTCTCCGGGGACTAATCCACCAACGGATAGGGATCGTCCACCTTACGAACAACCATGGAGTAGAAGCGTTATCATCGAACCACGTAAATCGATTTATCTTCTTGTTTGTGTTAGTTTTAGTTTAATTGTTATTCCGCTTGCACACTAACACGTGTAGAAAGAACTGACGAGTTGGATGAAGAGTTATTCACCCCCTCTAGCCATCTGATCAATCCCAACAAATTGTATCAGAGCGAGGTCGCTCATCTACGGACTAATCGCCAGGAGAGCAAAGTTCTAGAGGAAGATGGAGTCAGAAGGTCCACTAGGATTGGATACCCGAACCCCACCTCCATATGATCGAAATGATTTCAATTATTGGTGGAAACGATTAGAGACTTGGTTTCAAATGGATTGGAACCATTGGACATCATTGGAGGTTCCGTTCGAAGCTCCGATGGACAAAAAGAGAAAATGTCTCTGACCTCGATATTGGACCAAGGAACAAAAGGAGGAAGCGAATGCGGATAAGGAGGTAACAAGAATTATTTTGAATTTGTTACCTTCTTATATTGTATCGCGTGTAGGTGAATACAAGAATGCTCATGAGCTATGGAGTAAGGTAATAGCTCTTCATGAGAATCCTACACAAGGATAAGAAGTGGAGAAGCCAAGGATAAGGGTTCATTGGTCCAAAGAAGGAGAAGGATCAATCAGAAGTTGAATTGAGTTTAGCATCCGAAGAGGAGGAGGAAGTGGAATCATCCACATCATCAAGTGAGGAAGAAAAAGAGCAATCAAAGATGGAGGAGATCATGGAAGTTCAATCCTTAACCTCAACTATCGAGAAGAGTGGAAAATCACATATCAAATGCTTTCAGTGTGGGGAGATGAGACACTACAAGAGTAGGTGCCCTTCACTCAAGAAAGTAAAGGAGATAAACCCTAAATCTAGTAAAGTTTATTTGAAAACTAAGGTGGGTTGTAGGGATGGCGTCAAGGATAAGAACATATGATTTGTTTCGCGTGTGGTGAGCATGGATACTACCACACAAAATATCCAAGAAAAGGAGAACTCAAGAAGCTAGGGCATTTAAAGAAATTGGAGAAGAAAAGAAGCTTTAATCAAGGGGGAGCTTCAAAGATAAAAGAGAAGGTAATCCCTATTTAAAATTTAATGCAATTTCCAATTCATATATGCTTGTTAGAAATAATGTAGATTATTTACCCAAGCATAGTCATGGATGGTATAATGATAGGAATAGGGTTAACAAAGTAGATAACCCTTGGAAATCATTATCCAAGGCTAGATCCAATAAGACCCAAACTACCATACCTAAAGAGAGGAAGGTAGTAAATAATCAAGGCATTAATCCCAAGAAGGGAGACATATGTCTAGGAAGGTTGGTAGGTCTAGGAATGTCCAAGATGGACATGTTGACTTTAGGGTTAGAACCTCTGAATTAGAAAATTAAGTTTTGAAGGCAAGTCTTGAGGAAATGGAGAGAGTCTTAGATAGGTTCATTATTGAACCTAGGGGACTTGACATGCGTTTGGATGGTCAAAAATTCAAAAATATCAAATTGGGTACCTCCAAGACCAAAAGAATATCAAATGCTAGAATGACACAAAACATTGGTAAGGGAGGAGTAATCAAGGACAAGATATCCAAGATTAAGAAGGTGGGCCAAGTGTCACCGAAGATACACTGGTGTGACCTAGTAACTATGGATGAGTCACCTAAGGAGGTAGCTAAGACTTAGAGCTTAAGGGGGAGATCAAAGAGTCAAATTGGGACTCATGGTCAATGAATCTTAGGAGGATATCTCTTGAAAGTCTAGATGGACCATGGAGTGTGCCAAAAGATTTGGAGATAGATTTGAGTCTCAATCCTTAGGTTTTTGACACAATGGGATTGTGTTTCATGCATAAAAATATGACATTGGGGTCATATTGCATGAAAATTTGGTTGTTGATGTATAGATACCATATAAATCAATACTAGGGATGCATTGTGGGTTGGTATGAGCCTATACATCAAGAGGAGGCCAAAACTAGGACTTTAGGTTAGGGTTCAATTGAACCATTTTGCTAGTTTTGTGTCAACTTTGGGATTGGTGATAAATATATTTTTGAATGTATTTTTCTCAAATAGACATGGGTACCATACACCTTTTCACAAAATTTAAGAATTTTAAAAGAATTATGAAATTAGTTATGCATTTCTGAAATTGAGTTTAGAATGCAGAAATAGGCTGATATCAGGATATTAGTCAACTGGGGCAGGGGGCAGTCGACTGCTAATTCTGTGAGTTACTTTTCGATAGGGATCAATTAACTAGTTACTATCTCAGTCGACTGATACATGCTAAAACTATTTTCAGTAGTCAAAAAGAGTTCTAATGATGTTAAACATGTGTATAATCTTATGGGAGGGGTTAATACATAATGTTTATGATCATTAGAGGTTAAAGAATCCAATAATTGGGATGTTAGAGTTCTTTTTGATGTGTGGCAAAGGGGGAGAAGTGTTAAGTTTAAGTGGGAAACCAATACATCTTTATAAGAAATTCAAGCTCAAGGGGGAAATTAGATGAAGTGGGAGCAATTGTTTCTCATTTGTTGTCAAAGGGGGAGAAGTACCTTTGCAAGAAAATCTAAACTCAAGGGCGAGTTTAGGTAAAAGGGGAGCCTAAGGTTAGGTTCCATGATTTATGCATGTTCATTTGTCGTGTTATTGTTTCCCTAACTTAAACGAGTTGCCAAACATCGAAAAGGGGGAGAATGTTGGAGCAATCTAGGTGCCCTAGGTTTTGATGTTTGGGCAAAGGTTTAAGTTAGGTTTATTGTCATATTTGATATGTGTATTTGAGTGTGCAAGTTCTACAAGATACACAAAGACTCAGCTTGATGATTTCGGGTCCGGTGAAGGATGGTGCATCCGAGAGATCATGGACTAGGCAACAACGATGAGCCGAGGGAACCACATTTCGAGGCATACACGAAGGATAACATATAGATGAGTTGCGGGCTTATATGCATCCGAGGGATGAGAGCCAAAGTGATGAAGGCTTGAATGCAATAGGTCAAGATTGCGAAGAAGAGCCAAGTGAGTTGTGAGGGTTCGAGTGCGAGAAAACTGTATTCGGGAAGGAAAATCCTAGGTTTAGGGTTTCACCAGTCGACAGGTATGGGATCAGTCGACTGGTAGAGGTCACAGAGAAATTAGCCGACTAATCTTCTTTGTAGTCGACTGATGTCGGTTGGATTCAAACGTTAGGCTATAACGCTCAAATTCGATAGTTGACAGTCGACTAGTGTTGGTATCAGTCGACTGGTAACGGTTGGATCAGCAATGAGCTATATTTAAGGGAGCTTGGTTTGCTTGAGTAAGGTTGACAAAATTGATCTTGGTTAAAGGCCAATTAGTAGTCTAAGTGCTTAGAAGTTCTTGCGGTGTTGTGGCGAGGTTTCTCCACCCACAATGAGCTACGAGAACTAGTTGGAGGGTCTCTGGGGAGTAATCCACCGATGGATAGGGATCATTTATCTTATAGACAACCGTGAAGTAGGAGCGTCATCTCCGAACCACGTAAATCGGTTTATCTTCTTGTTTGTGTTAGTTTTACTTTAATTGTTATTCTGCCTGCGCACTGACACATATAGGAAGAACTGACGATTTAGGTGACGAGCTATTCACCCCTCTCTAGCCATCCGATCGATCCCAACATGAAACTAGTTGATCCGATATGGCATGTTTTATTATTGATGATGGTCATCTGCCCAACTATTTTACCTAATAATAAAGGATATTTGATAGTCTAGATTTATGATTACCATCAAATTATTATCACTTGCTCAATGGATTGAAACTTGATTGATATTTCTTGGGGGAAAAGGGGAAAGGGTGTTCTATCATCCACCACCTACTTAATTTTTTTTTATCAAATGTACCTCTCTAATTATGGTGCAACATCACTTGCATGCAATAACTTGGCTAGTCGCTCAACCAATTTTTGGCCTGCCTAAGCAGACTCATGTAATAGCTTTTGATTATTGTCAGGCAACTTCGTCATCTTTGAACTTTTAGGCAATTGTCTCAACTTCAGACAGAAGATTAAGCAAAGAACAAGTAAGATGAATATGATGATCACTTGTATTAGATTTTAATGAGCTTCTTCCTTTGTATTTTTCCTCATTGCATGATTATAACTCTTTGTTTTTCACACTAAGTTATATTTTCCCACCTTTTGTAGCGAAGATATCCACCTGTTGGATACCACCTACTGGTTACCACCTGTTTGATTTTTTTCCTCCATCAGGATATTCAGATGCTGGATACCCATCGTCAGGATATACTCTGCTAGATATCCTCCTTACGGATATCTACCAGCTGGGTATCCTGGTCCGTCAGCTCCACACCACGGTGAGTCTCATTTTTTATGACCAACATTTACATATCAAGTTTATAGGTGATATGATGTTTACATGTGAGCATATTCTAGATACAGGAGGACCAACCACACGAGGGCATGGCTGGCCAATTGAGCAGCAGTAGGTGCTGCTGCCTATGGCGTGCACCAGTTGTACTATATCCCCACGGATTTGGCCATGGAAAGTTTAAGCACTACGGTAAGTTCAAGCATGGAAAATTTATGGGGAAGCATGATGTTTGGAGGCAAGTACAAGTTTTTCAAGAAGTGGAAGTGATACAAGTTAATCTCCTGATGCCTGGTTTGGAAACGATGGTTGTATATCCATAGGTTTCATTGTGCATTAAATTTATTTAGTTGGATATTTAGCAATCTGGATGCTCGTAAGTAAGTCTGTTGTCTATTTTTAATACAATGGATAATATATTTTATAAACTTTATTCACCAATAAGCCTGAATCGTCTTGAGAATCTGACAAGATACATGTGATTGTGATCAAGTTTTGTAAATTTTATATTTTCAATAGTTTACCCTCGTATTTGAATGTATTGGTTCTTTGAGTGAATCATTATTGGTTCATTGAGTGCATCATTTAGTCCAACGAATAAGAGATAACTTTTGTAGGTAATGATTCTCACATACAAGTAAAGATTATAAATCCACAATACGAGTAGGGAAGCAACGAAGAAAACAAACACCAAAAATTTCCACACTGGAAACATTTTACTTGAATAGAAAGCCTTACATTACTCCATCCTAGTAGAAGAGTTGTCATGAGAACACCAGTACTCTGCATAAATTTCCATATTGTAAACGTTTTACTTAAATAGAAAGCTTTACATTACTCCATCCTAATAGAAGAGTTGCCATGAGATCACTAGTACCCTACATTACAATTACCATGTTCGATGAATGATGTCGGGGAGAGCAATTGAAACAACTGGCATGTTTCAGAAGAAATACAAGTAATGTCATACTCAAATTAGAAAAATATCAATACGGACAGAAATAATGGATGCATTTCATGAATTAAACAACAACTAAAAGTCATGATCTTAGGGGAAACTAAACATTGACAAAGTATCTGTGTAGAGCTCATGTGACAAGAAACATTGAATTCATTCATAAATAAAAAAAATCAAATGCCGACATCATCCATAATTATATTTCTTTATCATATTACAACACTTACACTATTTAACCATACCAACTAACAAATAAAATAAATATACAACCAAAAGAATTAAGTTCACTATCACTAATATCCAGACCATGAGCGATACATTCCAATTTCCCATATTATGTTTAGGATAAGGAATGTGTTCATTTCTTATCCTTGACTCCACTCTTGATAACATTCTAAAATGTATACCACTAGTGTCTTCATTTAGTCCAGTATCAGACGTCACCCATTTTAAGCATCCATGCTGCTTACATCTATAATATAGTCTTCCTGGGTTCTTGATTGATCTAGAGATTAACACCAATGCTCTTACTCTGTATTCCCTACATCGTACCGTTTCAAATTTAGTATGGTTGATGATGCTATTATTTGATGATGTCATTCAATAGCAACCTAATACTCAACATAGTAAAATTGGACAAAATTAGGCTAGACAATAATAAGAATGAAAAATCACATAGTTATATGAAAAATTTGACAAACTTTATGCAAAATAGATAAACTTAGACAAAACCTTTATCTTCCTAAGATAGACAAAGATATGGAAGTAAATTTCTATTTATCTAGATAAAAATGGAATCATAGAGATTATTGCAGCATTTGTTACTTTAAATAATTAGTAACTGAACAATGTCTTTGAAAGGTCCTTGAATTGATATATTAAGAAGCTATGTTTTACATATATTAGAACTTGCTTAAGGAATACTAGGGACAAGACAAGATTACGTTTTATATATACATGATATACTTGACAGTAAAAGGGTTACCTATGACTTGAAGAACCTAAAAAATCAATTACAAAACATTATCCTATCTAAAATAGAGACATGTATCAATAAGGAAATTGATACAATACCATGATTTATAACACAAAGACCTAGAATGATTTATAACACCAAGACCTAGAAACTTGATTAAGAATATATCTTAGCAAGGTTTGAGGTATTGTTTAATGTTGAAGAATTGCAATAACCATAATTTGTTAGTAATAAAAAAGGCAACCTTTGCACTATGTGAAAGGATAATACTGTTGAAACAATAAATAGGTCTTTGGCAGATATGGATGACCCAAACAATCGTGCTACACTATGGAAGAAACAAAAGAAACATAAGTGCATTCTGTGGGAAAAAACGAAACTAGTAAATTGATGACTAGTGATCCAATGTAATCAACACCCTCAAACCCCCTTTCTCATGTTTAATACGAGTTCAAGTAGTCATTTTTTAGGCATCTTCAAATAAACACCCTAAACAGAAGTTCAAACCTGCTGGTTGTTGCGACGGAGCTAGTAGAGATGGGAGGGAGCTTGGCATTTGATGAAGGGAAGTGAGACGCCGACGGCGGCTGTCGGAGCTACAGGAGCAGGAGCTGCGATGTAAAAGAGTAGGTCGCTCAAAAAAAAACTTTCTTCTTCCCCTATGTTCTTGAGTCTTGAGAGTTACTATATGTATGTGTAGGAATCTGAGTCCTCTTTGGCCTTGAAATGGCAACACCTTGAAATCGCAACTGGTTATGGTCCAGTCTGAGCTGTAGTCTTTGGTCGTAGGAGATGCAATCTTTGGTTGTCAGAGTTGCAATGATGACGCAAATGGACTGGCGGAGTAGGAGTTGAGGGAGTTGGGGCCGCTATCATCACCATAGGGAGGGGAGGGAGCTAGGGCAAGAGAGCAGGGAGCGGTGAGTGGGGGAGGGGGGCATCGCCAAAGGGAGGAGAGGGAGCTAGGCGATCGGGGAAGAGGGAGGGGGAGCGATCGGGAAAGAGGGAGGACGGGACTTATGATTTAGTGCAAGAAAAGGCTTTTTGGATTGCGCAACTTTTTTCGTTGGTTGAACTCATGCATTTTGCACGCGCTGCTATTGTCGTTTAGTAAGTGGGGCAGGTGGGATAGAGGAAAAGTGGGACAGAGGATCCGAACTGTGTATTGCTACACTAGGGAAACACGAGGACATCACCTTTACCTTTCTTCCACTCCCATTCCCTTCCCATGATCCCTATTTATATGCCCCAGGGTGTAACACAGATGGTGAACGCATAATATTTCTGGCGTAATGGTCAGGGGTCGATCCCCAAGAGGTGATGATCTATATTTTTGATCACACCATGCACTTGTTATTTGTGTATCTGCATGAACCTCTCTCCATATTCGTAAGACCGACTTTAAAGATAAGATAGCGGATCTACCTTTTTTACTCATATGCTGCGGCCGCATCGAATGGTGGAGTCGACAATTGTAATATGACCGAACAAAAAATGGAAAATGGCATGGTGTCGTTAAAACTAAAGTGATCCTTCATGTCCGGTGCATTATCATTTTGAATTTATTTTAATAATGAATTTAGATTTTCCTGGCATGATCTCTTTTGTTTAAACCCAATGGTGGGTCCACAATCACACATGTAGTCTTTCCCAAGGTTTCACCATCACTTGTGATTCAGTCGGGGACGGAGGAACCTAGGGTGGATTGGGCTTCTAGTCACGACTGATAGGAACGCCTGAGACCTATAGTAAAACCAGGGAGTAACCTGGCCAGGGTGGAGGAGGATCGACTATAGCCCGGGGCAGTAGTGTTAACATTGGAGGTCCGAGCGGAAATCCCAAGCCGACTATCATCCTCCGGTCGGCTTGGAGTCGGCCTAGCTCAGTAAGCGGGCGGGTAGCTAGCCCGTCTAAGCCGCTAGATAGAATGTGTGGACACCAATTGAGGCACAACAGAGGGGCCAATTAGCAAGATAACACATAACACCATCTAAATTGGGTTCGCAAGTGCCTCCTTGAACAGAGGTAGATCATCTAGTCCCCAATAGGACGACTGACTGGAAGAGGGCATCTAGGTTGAGTATGGATCATGTTGGGTCAACCCTAGGTCTGCTGAAGTCAGCCTAAGTTGGCCCGATCTGGGGGAGTAACTAAGGTTTTTTTAGTTGAGAGGGGGTCGGCTGGCCGGCGGGATAGCTGACTGACCATGGGTCCCACAACAGGTGTAGGATGTATGGACCGCTCTGTCGACCGTGCATAGTTTGGCTGGCCGAGCGGAGGATAATCGACTGGGTAGAGGGGTAGTCTGCACCCGACTGAACATAGCCACTACCCGGAAAGGCTTGACCGACCAACTGATCGACCCTCCCATACAGACTGATGAAATAGCTAGCTAAGTACAAACGCATAGGGAGCCTTCTCAAAATACAACCTGACAAAGCGGGGAGAAACCCCTATTGGTCCTGCAAGTGCAGACCTACGCCTGTCTCGCCGATAGGATGAGTGTACAGACAGAAGCTTCTCATGCCAGGAATGTCCGATAGGTCATATGTCAGAAATCCCGAGGATTACGGCGATGCCAACTGACCATCTAAGCTCTCTAAATGAGCAGCAGATAAGACAATGGAGAGTACCTCAAAGGTGGTAAGAATCTCGAAAATCATGACCCCCGGTCAATAGATAGCACTTGACCTCTGACTCAGGACAGCAAGCATGGAGGACCAAGGTGTCAGACGTGTTCAGTTACCTTCGACTATATAAGACCCTTATTTCTGCATGCGCGAGGTGTGTTCTGGACTCTGGCTACAGTTCCTATTCTTTTCTTTCCTTTATCTCAGGGGATAGCTAACTAGACCGTCAGAGGGTTGTTGCAGGGGAGTTTCCTTGCGGGTCACTAACGTTCTCTCATATCAGCCCTGTACCGAACAGCAGTCCAAGGTCTTTCGTCAATCATCAAGCCGCGTCATCAGGTTGGCACCACCCTCACTTACCGACAGGATCAAATTTGGCGTCATATGTGAGAAACTTCACCTGATCGAAAGTTTGAAATGGACGGCTCCAACAAGATGACGATCAAAATTTCGCAAGAAGACTTTGAGTTGCTAATTGCCGCTCGAGCTCAAAAGCTAGTGCAACAACAACAGCTCAGCGCAGGCCCGACAGTCGACCTCTTGGGCGCGTCGACCACTGCTGTCCTGAGGGAGGTCGAGGAATTCTTCCCCTGAGCCTTCCTCCACCAGCTGAAGGTGATGCTCTATCTGAGGACATGGAAATTTCCTCGTCTAGCCGCACGTGACTCCATAAGGTCGACAATAGAAAGACACCAATTGACCCAACATCGCCGCCCATATTGAATAGTCCTTTCTTTGTTGGTATACTCTACGATCCCGTGCCCAAGCACCTCCAGCTCATCACCATCCCTGAATACTCGGGGGGTCAGTGACCCAGAGGAACATGTGATGAAATACGAAAACGTCACCCTGCTGCATCAATATTCGGATGTTGTTAAGTATCGGGTGTTCCTGACCACCCTGTCGGGCCTGGGGAATCACTGGTTTGAACCCCTCCTAGCCGGGTCTGTTCATGATTTTGGAGACTTCAAAAAGCTATTCCTACAACACTTTGCAAGCAACCAAAGGCATCACAAGACTCGCACCAACTTATTTGCCTTGAAGCAGGGCTCGAAGGAATCCTTACGAGCCTACATCAAAAGTTTCAATATAGTGGCCATGGAAGTGTTGATTGCCACGCCAGAACTCATGATCAATGCTTTCTCTCAGGGACTGCAGGATGGAGAGTTCTTCCGTTTGTTGATTCGAAAGCCTCCCAGGGATTTTGACAACCTCTTAAGTAAGGTGGTGAAGTACATAGATGTGGAAGACGCTCAAGCCGCATGGCACAGGGAGGTAGGACCTGCTCAGAATCTCACTCCCCATCCAAAAACTGACTCGCCCGATAGGCCCATTCGCAGCCCCTGAACACCAATGAACCCGCCTGAGCAGAGGCAAGTCCAACAGGTGGCTTAGGGCTACCTTCTGATTAGATGGAGACCTTATTGTTCATTTCACCAGAGTAACACACATGGCTTACAAGGTTGCTGACAGGCCGAGTGAGGAGCCCCGTCGGTCGGTCGGGGAGTCCCACGACGGGCCCCCAGAGGGGTGCTTGAGGAAGTGGGGCCTCCCCCACAGCAGAGCTCCTGAGGGGCACTCCAGTCGTTAGATAGTTGTTTAACCCACCTGAGCAAGCAGAGCCTACTGAGGCAGACAAAGAACAAGTGAACCAGAGGAATGCTATAAATGGTGGGGTGAACGTTATCTCCGAGGGGGGGGGGCTATGGGGATTCTAACAGGGCTCGAAAGTCTCAGGTGCGATGGTTGGAAATTCGCCAGGTCGAAACCAGTGTCACTTAGGCACAAAGTCCCTAAATCGGATTCGATAGTAGGATTTGCACGGATTAGAGGTCCCTCATAACGATACTTTAGTTATCATCGCCGTGGTCGCCAACTACTAGGTCTAACGTACCATCATGGACACGGCTAGTTTGGTTAACATCCTATATAAGAAGGCATTTGACCAGTTGCAAATCGATGTTGCTCAGTTACACCCGGTGACTACTCCGCTATTCGGATTCATTGACAATGAGGTACATCCTGTTATCTCGAGAAAATACGATAGAGGGGGGGTGAATATCGTAAAAACGTTTTGGATTAGAAAAGAGAATGCGTAGCGGAAATTTAAGACAAAAACACACGGAACACAATTGTTTTTACTTGGTTCGGAGTCGCGGTCGGCTCCTACTCCAAGGCCCACGGTCCTTGACCGTTTACTGCGGGCAATTCTATAATGCGCAAAGTTTTACAGAGAATTGTATAGTAGTATTGCAGTAAAAGGAATAATTTAACTCTTCGTTACCGACGCCCGGTGTGGATCGTACTTCGGTGCGTAGGGTCGTCGTCGACGCTAGAACCTCGAGATCAGAAGTTTCCGGAGCAGAGCGCTTGAGCGAAGAGCGTTAAGGCGTTCGAGAATTGTGTTTTTGAAGTCTTGGGGGTCGAGCCCCTTTTATAGTGCACCTGGGGGCGCCTTCCACGTGCCTCTGGATCCGCAAACCCCTATCCGGAACTCGGTCAGCCCTTATCCCTCCAGGGTCGGGCTCGGAGTTTGACGGGGGCGCCCGGGACACAGGGGGCGCCCGGTTGACATGGTCTTGCTGGCTTCTCGGCTAAATTCAATCCAATCGCTTCGTTGGCTTGGACCCAGGGTGCCCGAGTCATCCAGGGCGCCCGGGACCATGGGGGCGCCCGAGAGCTTGAGGGCGCCTGACCCATGAGCTTCTGAAGCAATTCTTGCTTAGCTTGTTCATTTGGCTTTGCCCTTGGGCGCCCGGGACCTCCCGGGCGCCTAGCCCAGCTGCTGCCCCTCTCCTTTTGGGCGTTCTGAGCTACAGAAACACGTTCCTTTGGTCCCTGCATCCAAGGTTAGTTCCACAACAAACAAGGCAATAAAACATTAGGTTTATACAGCCTTAGCTGTCTTGGTTCTGACTTTGGGTCTCCCAAATGGAACCCTAGGTCGAACCGACGCCTACTGTTCCCTCGACGGGGAACGCGTCCTCACCTACTCCTCTCAGGAGAGTTTACCTTTTGCCAACCGGCTCCTCTGGTTGGACTTTTGCCCAGCAGCCCTTCGCCGGGTCTTCAATTCCTGGAAGTCCTTCGCCAGGTGCCTAGCAGCCCTTCGCTAGGACTTTGTTTCCTTGCAGTCCTTCGCCAGGTGCCTAGCAGCTCTTCGCTAGGACTTTGTTTCCTGGCAGTCCTTCGTCAGGTGCCTAGCAACCCTTCGCTAGGACTTTGATTCCTGGCAGTCCTTCGCCAGGTGCCTAGCAGCCCTTCGCTAGGTCTTAGGGTTTCGATGTCTAGCAGCCCTTCGCTAGGTGCCCAGCAGTCCTTCGCCAGGACTTCTTGCCTAGTGTACCTAGGACTTTTTTGCACACTTGGTAAACATGTTAGATCACATAGTACTTAACTTTGAATCCTTTGCCAATATCAAAACAAGGTTCGATATGGTGCTTCCTGCACCAACAATCTCCCCCTTTTTGATTTATGACAACACAATTCAAAGTTAAGTAAAAACTTGTAACAGTTTAAAAAAATTAGGTAAAAATGAAGTATGGTAGTTATGAACTGAATAAATGTAGAAAAAAATCTTTTATTTCTCATACTCCCCCTAAAACCCTGAATTCTTGTGGTAAAACACTTAACTTTGACCTTTCCTCTCCCTTTGACATATATCAAAAACATAATAGGCGAACAAGGTTTCTAATAAATTCAAGTAATGGATTTATCAATTTCCCAAAAACATAGTTGTCAAGAAAAACTTTAAGTAATGGATTTCATAATTTTTCAAAAAATGATGTTCAAAGTAATGGATGTTTTGAAAATGCATGAAGCTCCCCCTTAATGTGACAACTCTTCTCCTTATATTTTAGGATATTTAAAAAACTTCAAAAACATAATTTTCAAGAAAAACTTAACAGTAGCTTAGTTAGCCAACATTTTGAAAACAAATTTCCTTTTAAAAAAAATTCAACTTTTGCACACATAGAAAAATTTCTTTGGAACATATTTTGTGCATTTAAAACTATTTTAAAAAAATCTTTAAATGGACAAGTTTTTGCCAAAACAATGATTTGTTTACTAAGAAAATTTTACTTAGAAACATTTGCCCAAAAAATTTCGAAAGGTTTTGCTCAGACTACTTTGTTTACTAAGAAAATTTTTTCTTAGGAATAAAACTATTTTCAAAATAAATGCACTTAGACAATTTTGAAGTTCTTTAGAAATTTTGAAAGTACTTTGAAAAATGCTTAGACCAATTTTAAAGCACTTAGAAATACTTAGCTTTTTGTTAAAACGAGATAAAATAAAAAATTTCTCTCTCTTTTTTTTATTTCTCTCCCCCTTGGCCATATATCAATAAGGAGCTTTTGAAAGAAGATTTAAGAAAGAAATGTGTGTATCAGAGCTTATGAGTTTTGAAAATAAAAATACTTAGTATAATTCTGAAAGTATAGCAGGTAGCTTAACTTGTACCAAAGAAAAACTCCACTTTGAAAAATATTCCACTTTAAAAAGTATTGTGAATTTTATTTAACAAATTGTACATTTGGAAGAATACTTAAAAAAATGTTATGCAAAAAAAACTTTGAAACACATTTTCACTTTGAAAAAGATTGAAAAAATTATTTTTTGAAACATGTTTAGTATTGCACTTAAAAAAATATTCGTACTTTTGTAAACATTAGTGCTTTGAAAAAGTATTAGTACTTTTGAAGGATGTTATGCATTTTTGACAAATATAAGTACTAATAAGTACTCTTGAACAATGTTATTTTGAAAACATAATACTTTACTTGACTTGATTTCTTTTCCAGTCTGACACAATCCTAGGAAACCTTGTTAACTACAAGAACACTTCCTTAAGTGTCCTGGAAATTCTCCAAACTCAAGCAAATATAATTTCAAAGAGTATTTTAAAACAATTTTATAAGCCACAAAAGGTTTGAAAAATAGTATTTTGAAAGATAAGTTACTTATACTTTCAACAGGATTTTGAAAATGTAGTGCATGAAAATATATTATTTTAAAATGTTTAATAACTCTTTTAATGTGACCTCCCCCTAAACTTGACCCAGTCCTAGGAAGCTTGTTGACCACAAGTCCTCTTCCTCTGAGTCCTTAGGATTTGGTTCAGATCAAATGAATTATCTTATAATTTCAAAAAGTAATTGTCAGAAAATTTTGAAAAGTAATATTCAGATAGTTTTCTTTTAGACTCCCCCTAAATTTGACACATCCTAGGAGTCCTTGTTGATCATGAAGAAGATCTCCTCTGTGTCTTTAGGGTTTATCAATATTAAAAGAACATTTTGAACAACCTTTTGAGTATGATAATTTTCAAGGAGATAGATTTTTGAAAACTCAATTTGGAATAATAACACAGTTTTCGAAAAAAAATATTTTGAAATGATAATAATTCTTCAAAGAGATGGTAATATACCAAGGTTTTTGAACCAATTTTTGAAAACCTTATTTTGAAATGTTAATAAGTTTTAGAGCATAAGGTTTTTGAAAAATCTGAATTTTTCGAAAAAGAAACAAAAAAACTCCCCCTGTATTTGACACTGTCTGACTTTATCTAAGTACCTTGAGGAACTTCAGTGTTGACCAGGTTTGACTATGTTGACTAGGGTTTGACTATGTTTGACCAATCAATGACTAAATCAAAACAAGCCCTAGACTCTATTTATTGTGATATTTGACATAAAATTAAAAAAAAATGTTAGGAATGAAAAAGTAGAGTACAGTACAATAAGTTAAAAAAAATAGAGGTAAGTTTGAATAGCTTTTGCAAACCTTTTATTTAAAAGGATAGTGAATTATGTTTTTAGGTCCTAGATATCTCTCCCAATTTTACGTGATCAAACATGTTAACCTTATGGGTTTTGTGAGATAAATATTTTAATTTTGAGAAAACTGGTTAATTTAAGTTTGTGTTAGATTCAAATCTAACAATAGTAAAGTGAATTTGATTTTCAGTAATTAGCTTCCAGGTCTTGGCGAGGCACTAGGCCTTCTTTGGCCGTAGCCTTATTGGATCATCAACCCTTTCCTTGACAAAGCCTTTTATAGAAAATTCATCTTCAATTTACTTCTTGAAAGATTTTGGTCTAACTAGTTTGGGTCTTGGATCGGTAGCTTCGGCTAATTCCACCATAAAGGTTTCCCTAACGTACTATCATCTCCCCTCCACCCAATACTATGTTGTTCAAATTTCAATTAAATTATTTTAGTCCTTAAACTAACCAATCCTAATTCTAAAAAAAACATAAGCGAGAAAAGAAATCATCTAAGTCACGTCATAATTGTAATAATATTCTGGATTTTCAAAATCAGCAATATTATGAATTAAATTTTCATATGAATTAAAGTTACCCATCTTTCTTTTGCTTGACTGTTTTTCGACATTTTGTAGTGGTCGTGAGCCATTCGGACCTGCTTCCGATGATCCGCTTCTTCGTCGTGATTTTGAGTTTGAGTCGGACTCAGGTACTGGTTGAGGCCTCTTTTGCAGTTTTCTTGGAGTTTTCCCTGAAATAGAATTTACACCTTCCTTGACCATTACAGTATCTGTTTGATTATTTAATTTTAATTTTGAAAAGAATTTAAAATCGATTACTGTCTCAGTCAATTCGTCTTCTAAATCTGGCTTGATTTCGCAGTCAGGTGCTAACTCTTCTATGATCTCAATATCGGAGCTCTCTTCGTGTAGATTGATTAGCTTTTCTCAAATTTCTCTGGCACATCTGAATGGACCTACTAGTTCGAGTTGCTCCTTGGTTAGGCCACATTGTAGGATTGCAGTTGCTCTTGCATCGGTCTCGATTTGGTTGAGGGTTTGTTCATCCAGTTTGTCCCACTCGATTGATGACTCATCTTCTACGGGAAAAGAGAATCCCATTTGGATGATCAGCCATAAGTCCATGTTGGCCTTCAGAAGGGACACCATTTGACTTCTCCAAAAATTGAAATTCTCGCCGGAGAATAGCGGTGGACGGGCACTGTTCCACTCTTGGTTGGCCATTTAGTTTAAACCTTGCACACAAGAGAAATAACAGAAATGTATCAAGACTTGGTCTTGGATTAGTAGTGCGGGAGAGAGGAAAAAATAGCCCAAAAACTATTACACGAATTTCGAGATAGAATAATAAAATAATAATAAAAAGTTTTGCGATAAATTTTTAGAAAATGAATATTCTGATTAATGAGAAAAAAATAGGAGTTAAAAAAGATTGCTCGAATTAAGGTAGCACGAATTTCGAGAAAAAATATTAAAATAATAATAAAAAATATTTATGACAAATTTTCAAAAATTGATCGTTTTATCAACTTTAATGAATGGTGAAAAGATGAAGATTCAAAGTTGAAAAAGGTGAAAAAGATATTATTTATTTGAAATAAAAAGCGAAAAAGATCGAGTGATGTTGCACCAATCTCGATTAACGAAAAAGAAAAGAAATAAACCTAAAAATTTCGTAAAATCCGAAAAACTCTCAAATTGGTGGTTGCACCAAATTTGAGCTACCCCGCTCTGATATCACTTGTTAGATCGAGAAAATACGATAGAGAGGGGGTGAATATCGTAAAAACGTTTCGGATTAGAAAAGAGAATGCGTAGCGGAAATTTAAGACAAAAACACACGGAACACAATTGTTTTTACTTGGTTCGGAGTCGCGGTCGGCTCCTACTCCAAGGCCCATGGTCCTTGACCGTTTACTGCGAGCAATTCTATAATGCGCAAAGTTTTACAGAGAATTGTACAGTAGTATTACAGTAAAAGGAATAATTTAACTCTTCGTTACCGACGCTCGGTGTGGATCGTACTTTGGTGCGTAGGGTTGTCGTCGGCGCTAGAACCTCGAGATCAGAAGTTTCCGGAGCAGAGCGCTTGGGCGAAGAGCGTTGAGGCGTTTGAGAATTGTGCTTTTGAAGCCTTGGGGGTCGAGCCCTTTTTATAGTGCACCTGGGGGCGCCCTGGACGTTGGGGGCGCCCTCCACCTGCCTCTGGATCCGCAAACCCCTATCCGGAACTCGGTCAACCCTTATCCCTCCAGGATCGGGCTCGGAGTTTGACAGGGGCGCCCGGGACACAGGGGGCGCCCCGGTTGACATGGTCTTGCTGGCTTCTCGGCTAAATTCAATCCAATCGCTTCGTTGGCTTGGACCCAGGGCGCCCGAGGCATCCAGGGCGCCCGGGACCATGGGGGCGCCCGGGAGCTTGAGGGCGCCTGGCCCATGAGCTTCCGAAGCAATTCTTGCTTAGCTTGTTCGTTTGGCTTTGCCCTTGGGCGCCCGGGACCTCCCGGGCGCCTAGTCTAGCTGCTGCCCCTCTCCTTTAGGGCGTTCTGAGTTGCAGAAACACGTTCCTTTGGTCCCTGCATCCAAGGTTAGTTCCACAACAAACAAGGCAATAAAATATTAGGTTTATACAGTCTTAGCTGTCTTGGTTCTGACTTCAGGTCTCCCAAATGGAACCCTAGGTCGAACCGATGCCTACTGTTCCCTCGACGGGGAACGCGTCCTCACCTACTCCTCTCAGGAGAGTTTACCTTTTGCCAAACGGCTCCTCCGGTTGGACTTTTACTCAGCAGCCCTTCGCAGGGTCTTCAATTCCTGGCAGTCCTTCGCCAGGTGCCTAGCAGCCCTTTGCTAGGACTTTGTTTCCTGGCAGTCCTTCGCTAGGTACCTAGCAGCCCTTCGCTAGGACTTTGTTTCCTGACAATCCTTCGCCAGGTGCCTAGCAGCCCTTCGCTAGGACTTTGTTTCCTGGCAGTCCTTCGTTAGGTGCCTAGCAGCCCTTCGCTAGGACTTTGATTCCTGGCAGACCTTCGCCAGGTGCCTACAGCCCTTCGCTAGGTCTTAGGGTTTCGATGCCTAGCAGCCCTTCGCTAGGTGCCCAGCAGTCCTTCGCCAGGACTTCTTGCCTAGTGTTCCTAGGACTTTTCTGCACACATGGTAAACATGTTAGATCACATAGTACTTAACTTTGAATCCTTTGCCAATATCAAAACAAGGTTCGATATGGTGCTTCCTGCACCAACACATCCAATCGGCCAGATCAACCGGGTTGTGTCTTTAAGGGAGGGACCCTTGATGAGGACCTGATGGTCCATCTGCTTGATCGTAGACGTGCCATCTGCTTACAATGCCATTATGGGCCGACTGGCCCTTAGCGAGTTTCGGGCAGTCGTCTCAACTTTTTATCTTAAGGTAAAGTTTCTGGTCGAGGGCAGAGTCGCAAAGTGAGGGGGGGGATCAATGGTTAGCTCAGCTGTGCTATGTGGATGATGTTCGAATAGAAACTCGAAAAGCCTTCAGAACATCTAGCAATTGCAACATGGTCCAACCCTCCCCTTGAATCGAACTGTATGAAGATAAGGAAGAAGTTCAACTTCTCTCGGAGCGTGGGGAAACTAAGATAAGGATAGCGGCCGACGACTCCAGCAAATTAAGGCAGCCCTTGTTGGATTGTCTTGTTCAAAACCAAGATGTCTTCGCCTGTTCGTCCAAAGACCTTAAGGTGGTCTCACCAAGAGTAGCCGAGCACCAACTACATGTTTACCCAGACACTCAATCGGTGAGGCAGCAAAAGCGTGATTTCAGTGTCGAGCAGAATAGGATTATCCGAGACTATGTAGAGAAGCTCTTGGAGGTCGGCCATGTTTGGGATGTGAAATTCCTGACTTGGTTAGCAACATAGTGCTCGTTTCCAAGCCAGACAACAGGTGGTGAGTCTGTATCAACTTTCGCGACCTGAACTGAGCCTGCCCGAAGGATTGTTATCGGCTGACAGCGAGCTAATCTGCATGTTGGATGCATACCAAGGATATCACCAGGTGCCCCTGGTGCCAGCCGACCAGGACAAGGTCAGCTTTATCACCACTGATGGTACGTACTGCTACACGATAATGCTATTTGGGTTGAAAAATATAGAGGCTACCTAACAATGAATGATGAACAAAGTTTTCTGAGAACAAATAGGACGGAACGTAGAAGTCAATGTGGATGATATTCTTATCACATCGGTCCGAGAGGAGAACTTGGTGGCCGACGTGGAGGAAACATACTAGTGTATGTGAAGCAGAGGTTGTGAGTGCCGTGTTAGTGAAGCAGAGAGAGGCTGAGCAGCAACCAGTATATTTCTTTGTGTTGGGGCAATCAGCCCGAGTATGATTTGGAGGATCATGAGTTTTGATGTGTGTGTCAATATGATTAAGTTAGGATTTCATTATGATCTAATATGTGTATGTGAGTGTACAGTTTGCAGGATACACATAGGCTTGGCTGGATGTCTTTAGGTACGGTGAAGGGTGGCATGGAGGCAAGCCGTGGGCTTGTGTGCGCATCCGAGGGACAATGGACAAGGCAGGGACAATGAGCCGAGGGAAGCGGACTTCGAGGCGTACGTGAAGGATGACATGGAGGCAAGCCAAGCGCTTGTGTGCACATCTGAGGGACGAGGGCCAAAGTCGAAGAGGGCTTGAAGGCAACAGATCGAGACTGCTGAAGCAGGATCGATGAGCCGAGGGACACAGACTTCGAGGCATGCATGAATGATGACATGGAAGCAAGCCGAGGGCTTGTGTGCACATCTGAGGGACGGGAACCGAAGACAAAGAGGACGCGAAGGCAACATATCGAGGCTGCGGGATAAAGAGTCAGCTGAGTCGTGAGGGTACGAGTGATGAGTGAAATGTACTCAGGAAATCCTAGGGTTTGAGGGCACCATTCTTTTTCATGCAATTTTCTCCGTCACCTCGTCTTAGGTAGATCCTGAGATTGTGAAGTTTTCTGACGGGGAGCTCCATCGCTGAGGTTCAAGGTTAGATCATGACAGATCGGGGGGTCTACTTCCGATTATTACTCCTTTTTTCTCCTCAGATTGCCGATCAAAGGGAGTTGCCACTTTTAGGTAACTTTCTGTTGTTTTAGGTTTCATTTTGGATGAAAGGGTTATTGGTATGAATCAATCAGTGTGGATAAATTGGCGTTCGGAAAGAATTGTAGATCTTGGAGTTGATTTTGTTTGGAATGGCTAATTAGGTTGGTTTTATCTGATGAGTTGGTCATTGGAGTTCTATTGGAGCTATAGGTTAATTTGATACATTGATTTAATTTGATGATCAGGTTGATGAAATGAAAATGAGGAATTGGACGATTAAGTACAAGGTTAATTTGTTAACCGATTTGTCAATTTGGATAATTATGTGATTAATTAACTGATTTATTAACTAATCAGGTTGTATAAATGTATTAATGTTTAGATTTATGGATTAATTCATGAGGTGATTAACAATTAGGTGTAATGGTATGTTAATTGGACTGGGATGATAATGAGTTATTGGGATTTGATTGGTTGAAGGATAGCATGATATGAAATAGAATTACACATTAATGATTAACGAGGTTTTTTCAACCTCGGGCGATCGGTTCGGCCTCACGGAAGTTTCGCATCGGCCGCTAGGGTAAATCGGGAAGCCCTCGCAGTGGACGATCTAGAAGCCTAGCATCCCAGGGTCGCACCCCATTTGAAAGAAAAATTCCTATAAATACGTCGTAGCTGGAGATCGTAGCGGATGCATGGGATAGTGAATTACACATTGAGGTATTTAGGGTTCCCTAATTGTATTAGGATTAGGTGTTGGATTGGGATTGGACCTAACTAAATCTGATTGGAATATTAGATCAAATTATTCCCTCATTTAACTAATTCAGTGAGATTGGATTAATAAAATTGTTATTATTTAATTAATCAATTGATTAATTAATTAAAGGAGGAATAAAGTGGGAAGATGATTAACTCATTTAGGGTTAATCAAATTGTTGAAATGGAAAAATGATTAGATATCAATTAAGAGTTAACCAAATTAGTTTAATTAATTTAATGGTCAATTGAGATGACATAGTGTTGATCATGTAAACTTCAAAGTCATTAATAGTTATTAAGAAAGAACCTTGATAACTAATAAAGGGGAAAGGAAGGATTAGATTACATGGACTATTCATGGTTATTAGGATTACTTTGTGTACTTAGATTGTTTCCGCATTCCTATACTTGTAGGATTGGAGCTTGATGGGATCTCTTGGACTTGAAGATGGTTAGAACGATTTACATTTAAAGACGGATATTTCTTCCTTAGCCTCTATAGTTTATTTATTTTAGTGCATGAATTTTATTGATGAATTAGGTTGTTTTACCTTGATTTTATACGTATTTTATTCTGAGCTTGATACTTGTGCACTTGATCTTTGAGATGATCTATTCGATGTCTATAAAGTTTCGCGTTGATATTCCTGCTTTGTAGAGTACAGACACATATGACGTGTACATAGGAGTGGCCGTTATGTTGTACATAGTAGATACATGGGTGTTCCTTGCTTATACACCCGGTTCATGTTTGATAGATCATGGTTTGTAGGACTTGTGCATATCATATGGTTGCATGGGTGATGATCTAGTTTGGGTGTACTTATTGTACCTTGTGTATATCTTAAGGTTGTATGGGTGATGTTCTGGTTTGAGTACTTGTTATTCCTGGTGTATATCTTACGGTTGCTTGGATGTTGATCCGGTTGGAGTTATGTGCATTAGTATCATGTACCATCTTTGATTTGTTGCATACTGATGACTATTGACTCCCTGGTGGTTGAGATGGGTCACCAGTTATAGTTTTGGTATGGTTGTTGCATACCAATAACCACTGACTCCTCGGTGGTTGAGACAGATCGTCAGCCATAGTCTTGGTATAGTTGCATGTTGTTGACCCTTGGTTCCTTGAAGGTTGAGATGGGTTGTCAGTCATATTCTTTGCATTGTTGCATGCTGTCGATCCTTAACTCCCTAGTGCTTAAGATTGATTGCTAGTTATACTCTTTTCTGAGCTTTTAAAAGTTTGTAAGAGGTTTCTCTGCTTTCCATAAAGGAGATATTTTTATTGTATTTTTCACTGCCTTGGATTAGCAACAGTCCTGTTTACAACTAAGTAAATTTCTGCTAGTCTCTTAATTTAAGTTGTTGTTTATGTTGTTAATTTATTTATTCAATTAATCTGTCTATCATTGCTAAGCAAGTGCAAAAGATTAATGTTTTATTTGCAGGACTATTCACCCCCTCCCCCCCTCCCTTTTCTAGCTGGCCTTACCGGGACCTATAATATTCGCTCAGCTCTATAATCTACTTGATCAATCTTCTGGCGGCTTCTAGATTTGTTAACACTTGACCAAGAGTATTGTTAGTGAGGACGGTGACGAGATGAGATAAGAAATATTATCGCAATCGGCGAGCCATTAAGACTAATCCGAAGGTTAGCTTCTCTAGGGTGGTGTATCGGCTCTTAGCATCCTTCATCAAATGACTTGAGAAATAGATGGGGTGATGTACATTACCCTGTTTGTTGGAACTTGGATGACTAGAGAGGGGGGGGGGTGAATATAGCCAGACACAATTTTCTTGAGCTTTCACAAACTTTCTGCGCTTCAAGAGTTAGGCAGCGGAAACAAACAACACAAGTGCAGAAATAGAGAAGAAGAATAGAAATCAAAACAAGGAAAGCAAACGAGATGACACAGCGATGTACAAGGTTCGGGGATAACTTGCCTCTACTCCTTGGCGTGCCCGTAAGGTGGGCGATCCCTTGATCGTCGGCATATCAAGCCCCGGTGAACCCCGGATAGTAATAGCCTCCTTCTTGGTGGAGCAACCTCTCCACAATCACCTCAGTAGATGAATACAAGATAAGCACATGAGACTAAGGAGGAACCTCTCACACGACAGTAGCAAGAAAGCTCAAGAGAGAAGCTACACAAGGAGCACAACAACAACAGTGAAACCCACAACCACACTTGCTTGTTTTCCTGTTCGTTCTTGTTGCCTCCTCTGCTTCTCATCTTCCTCTTAAGCTCCTGCTTTATCACCAGGCTCCATTAGCATCTCTTGAGCCAGCCTGAACCCACTGACCTCCTTGAGCACTCAGTCTACTGAAGACCTCCTCTCCAGCTGAGTCTCCGTCAGTCGCCAGCTGCTCCAGTTGCCGTTGAAACTTGAGAAGGAGAAACAAACAAACCTGCTCCAAGGAAAGCCTCCCATTGACTCTCCTTGAGTGTTTGAATCACCTGCTATCACCTGCACACTCCAACAGAGGCTTAGCAATGCATATCAAATGAAATCAGCAATGTATCAGAGAATCGGCAGAGAAAACAGATGCGATCAGTCACTTCTAACAGCGTATTTGAATTAAAGTTCTGCTCCTGATCGGTCCCCAGATCGATCAGGGAGGAGCCTGATCGGTCACCAGACCGATCCAGCAGTGTTCTGCATACTCCTGATTGGTCCCCAGACCAATCAGGCTCCAGCCTGATCGGTCACCAGACCAATCAGGCCACTCTCAGACCAATCAGGCTCCATCCTGATCGGTTATCTGTGAGAAAACTGTAATCGCGGACATTTGATCCTAGGTCGTGGATCGGTCACCGGACCGTTCTGAATAGTATCCCTGATCGGTCACCAGACCGATCAGGAGTCGAGCAGTAAGGTTCCCAAAACCTACTGGATGCTCCTTGATCGGTCACCAGACCGATCAGGCACAACTGGATCGGTTACGAGACCGATCCACGAGGGAACTCCGTGCCAACTTCCCTGATCGGTCACCAGACCGATCCAGGTAAGGTCAAACCCACTCTAAGTCATGAGAACAAGCCTCCAGCCCTTCTCTGACTCGTTCTTAGTCCCCCGGACCAAGACTCCGTGCCCAGTTTCACTCACCGGGACTTCAACCTAGCTTCACTCACTAAGACCTGACTTCACTCACCAGGGTTTCGGTCACCCGGCTTCACTCACCGGAACCCGGCTTCACTCACCGGGATTTCAACCTAGCTTCACTCACTAGGATTTCAATCAACTGGCTTCACTCACCAGGACCCGGCTTCACTCACCGGGATTTCCACCACCTGGCTTCACTCACCAGGACCCAGCTTCACTCACCGGGATTTCCATCACCTGGCTTCACTCACCAGGACCCGGCTTCTCTCACCGGGATTTCCATCACCTGGCTTCACTCACCATGACCCGGCTTCACTCACCGAGATTTCCATCACCTGACTTCTATAACGCCCGCCTTTCCTACACATCTTACGGTGTGGCGAGAGGCGGCGTTACGCTAACATACATAGGCATGTGAACATCTAAATGCAGCGGAATATTTTTTTTTCTTTATACACATGCGTTTTACCATGCAACTAATACTTGAACATATATATATGCCTTAACTTATCATTCATGAACATGGTGGCATTGTAACTTAGCATATTAATAGCATAACATTCCTTACTTTATCCATAAGCATCAGAAGTAGCAAGTAACTTATCCATGAGCATCATAAGTAGCAAGTAACTTATCCATGAGCATCATAAGTAGTAAGTTATTCTTTAGGCATAACTATCATAAGTATAACATAGAATCTAAAGAGGCGTTTCAAAACACAAGACATAATAGAAGAACCCTTTTCCTCTTTCCTTTGCCATGTCACTACCACACACACGCTTTTGCCCCTCCTGCTGCTTCATCTAATAACCTCTTGCTTGATCTGCGGTATAAGAAAAATAAGACTATAAGCACATAGGCTTAGTAAGACCCTTTCCTACTCACTAAAAATCATACGTCATATCATGCATAACATATGAAACATTCGACATAGCATAATTCCGAACATAAAACATAAGCATATTCTTAACGTAAAACATGGGCATAATATAATTATCATTGCATAATTCTTAACATGAACATAAACATAAACATACTTATTATAGCATATTTCTTAACATGAACATAAGCATAAACATACTTATCATAGCATATTTCTTAACATGAACATAAGCATAAATATACTTATCATGACATATTTCTTAACATGAACATAAGCATAGTCTCAGTATAAAACATAAGCATAAAACATATTATCATGACATAATGCATAACATGAATGAATGCATGAGTCAAATGCATATACATAAGGATGCTTAATTTAAAATCATACTTTTAAATACTTGAACATAATCATAACATCATTGGGGTCCCCGGCTTGTACCACATACATACATCATAAGCGCGCATCCCTAAGTAAGTACGAGGTAGCGAGCCTCGACCTACTAGGGTAGGAACAGCTGCGGTAGTTCCAAAAATCGAGGCGTTCTTAAGGTGCCCATTCCTGTTGGACAACTTCGGTAGAACCGAGGCGTTCTTAAGGTGCCCATCCCTTAGACCCTTACTTCGGTCCGGTACAAGCCCATTCATAAAGTAAAATAATTTTGCATGCTTCATCATTCATACACATACATGACATAAACATAATCTTGTTTCATGAAGCATAGCATAAGAGTAGGAACAGCTACGGTAGTTCCAGAACCGAGGCGTTCTTAAGGTGCCCATCCCTTTCATGACATAAATCATACTTGGCATTTCATCATTCATACTTAATTCATAACATCATTATGCCTTCATCATTCATACCTATCATTCATACTTATCATTCGTATTTAAGGCATAAACATTGTCTTCATTCATCTTCTTCTTTCGTAAAACATGACATGCATACATAATCCTAGTATCCATCATAGGGCATGCATGGGTGAAATTCTTATGAACAAGGTACATACTATTTAGTTTCATGGCATTCTACATTACTTAGGTTCATGGCATTCATCATAGAGCATGCATAGACCTTCATAAACATATATCTATTATAGGCATTTAACAATATACATGCATCATCCTATATAACATGAAACCTACATCAAATACAAGTGTTCATGGCATATGGTTAAAACATTCATGAATAAAACATAACACATAGCCTAAACATACAAAGTCATGCTACATAACATATGAAGCTAGGGTTTTGGTAACATAAAGATCCTTACATCATGCTTAACCCTATACTTACATCATCATGACCTAAAATCAAGTATCCTTGAGACCTTAACCCAAACCAAACCCTAGATTAGGGTCTTGGCCGAAACCCTAAAGGACCATAAGTCCATGGAAAATTCACATAGGTCATGATTAACATCCCATACAATACATATCATGCCATAGAAAACTATTTGAACCCTTGATTGGACTTAACCCTAAGTCTTAGCCCTAAATCATGCATTGGCCGAAACCCTAAAAGGGTCACAAGCACATGAAAAAATTCATAAAATTCCCAATTTACATCTAATACCTTACATATAATTCCATAGGAAGCCATTAGAACCCTTGCTTGGAGTTAACCCTAACCCCTTGCCATAAAACCTAACTTGGCCGAAAGTTACAAGGGCCATAGATCATGTAAAAACTTTCACATAAACCCCCATTAACATCCTTTACAACATGAGAAAACATAAGAAACATCATTAGAGAGTTAGATCCAAACCCAACCATGGAAACATATGGTGGCTGAAACCCTTGAAAGCCCTAACCTTAGTTTTCTCCACATCTAGTCCAAACAAATTCTTATATCATGAAAATAACTTGGAAACTATTATACCACAGGTGAGGGAGTCTTACCCTTGTTAACTTGGTTTTTAGACCTTAAATAGAGAAGATGATGAAGACCTTATTGTCCCTTGATCACCCTTAGCCCTTGTAGCCTTGTAGATAGCCCTTAGATCTTGAAGATGAAGCCTTCTTGTGAAGCTTTTCCAAAGGGGAAACCCCCTTGTGGGGTTCGGTTAGAAGGAGGAAGGAGAAGGAAGAAGGGAAGAGGAAAAGCCTTTGGTGGAAGAGAAAACAACTTAAGTCTTTTCCCCTCTTTTATACCACATGAAGAGGGGGCAAGTGAAGAGTCATGGTGCCTCTTCCCTTGATGACTCTTCATTTCCCTAAGCCTTAACTAAAATCCACTTCATTTTCTACTATCACTCCCTTGCTAGGTGAATTGGTTAGTGCATGCATGGTGTTACACTAGGTCCAAGGTTCAATCCTTGGTGCATGAACTTTATTTTATTTTATTTTTCTTTTAAATTTCGGCAATGCCTCCTAAGGCTTACCCATAGCCATGCTAATATTCCTAATTTAAACCCATTTCTATTTATATTAAATTCTACCTAAAATCCATTAATAATCATGGTACCGGAAAAGCCCATGTAAGGCCCATTAGCAATTATCTTCTTATTCTATATCGAAAATCATGGATCATCATGCTAAGGTTTATACTAGTGTCCCTATGTTCCTCAAGAATCCATCTAGGCATGGTCAATATTTTTAAAAAAAATATTGAGAAAATTTTCTGGGTCGTTACAGCTTCACTCACCAGGACCCGATTTCACTCACCGGGATTTCCATCACCTAGCCCTCCAAGCTAGGACTTTTTCCCACCTAACCCTCCAAGTTAGGACTTTTCACACCTAGCCCTCCAAGCTAGGACTTTTTCACACCTAACCTTCCAAGTTAGGACTTTTCACATGCCAGCGTGCGATCTCCCGATCCACCTAGACTTAATCCGAATTTAACCAAACTTGAATCAAACTTAAATCGGTGTCAACACCAAAACAACAATCAGGGTCAGACTGTATCAACACTGTTATCATATCAAAATTGAGTTGACTACCTTCTTGGCTACTAATAGGTACACCCAAAGTCTTTCTCCTGATATTGACTGGGAAATGAGCCGCAGACACATCATGTACTTTTTGAGATCAATGAAGGCTCTGTCATAGTCCACGTGAACTTGGAGCTCAGTGGAGTACCTTGAAGAAGAGTAAACTGCGGTCGGCCAATCGAGAGATGAACCAAGAAAGGGCAATGTTGCGGCTGACCAACCTTTGTATTTCTTTGAGATTGTGACGAGGGGCTATGTTTTGAAATGCTTAAATCTTCTCCAGATTGACTTTGATCCCTTGTTCGGTTACTATGTAATTCAGGAACCATCTGGTCTTGACACCGAGTAACACTTGCCGGGATTTAGCTTGATCCTATAGTGCCTCAATGTGCTGTAAGTTTCTTAGATGTCAACAATCAGGTTCTCAGCTCAAACAGTTTTGATAAGGATATCATTGACATATACTTCAATATTTTTCCTAATTTGATGTTTGAACGCCCGATTCATGTTAGTAATATGAGAGAAGTGTCCTAAGGCAATCGCCTTATGATTGTAAATATTTATTCTAATAAATGATAATTCACTATTTGAGTATACATGTTTGTGTATTTGATTGAGATTTTAAACTCATCTACTGAATGTCCGCAATACAATTCACAGCATAAGAGAATTTGTGATGGGATCACAACTTGTGATTATCTCTAAATGTGCAATTGTGAAGTATTGAAATTATCCCTAGTCGATGAATTGATAAAAACGGACACTATCAATTCTGTTGAGACTAGCATGGGTTATTCTCTAATCAGCTGATTCTCACTGGCTGGTGACATTGGGATGTCCGGAGATAAACATGGATGCTAGTTAAGGGAACTAGTTCATTGGAGTGACTAGCTATAAGACTTCATATGGGAATCTACATGTAGATATGTCAATGAAGTTCTTACTGCAGCTTAAGTGCGATGTTCCTTTGACTTGCGGTGTTCAAGTCATCTTGGTCATGGAGACTTATACCTTAACATCTCAAGCAAGCATCTCCAAGGAGGTGTGGACCCAGGATGATTGGGTATAAGCCGAAGTGCCCGAAGATGTTTGAACAGCCTACAAAGGATTCACCACTCCTTGCGAGGAGATGTATACCCAGGCCTATCGTCGGATTGTTACTCAAAACCTCTGGCCAGAGTATATCATGTTTAGAGTGCGAGTCTCTTAAATACATGAGAGTAATTAGAAATCCAAAGGATGAGAAAGACACTACTTGGGCTAGGTGTGACGTAGTCAGCCTAGTGGGGACTGACACAAATAGACCATGTCCTGAACCAAGTGGGTGTAAGGTGGTGAATGGAATGGGGCACGATTCATTAGAGCTACTGAAGGGTTTCAGAATTACTTCTGAGGTCAAACCGTTGATCTTTCGATTAATTGGGGGTCATGATGTACTACTAGGTGCCACTCATGATCGTTCTATAATTAGTTGATTATAGACGACCAACATAAATCGAAAGCCTATTTAGTCACACGCACTACGAGTAATCCGAGGGATTTAAAACGAGTTGAAAATTAAATTTTCCGATCAAGAGAAATAAGTCGAATCTGAGTTAATCAGAGGCGCAATGAAAGCTAAAATTGGCTAAGTCTTTTGAAGGCTTGTTGGGCGAATTAAATGAGTTTAATTCGCGATTGGTGGGGCTTGAAGTGGCCGGCCAAAGAGGGTGCCCACCCTCTTTGGTTTGGCCGGCCACATTAAAGGGAGAAAACCATTTTATTTGGTTTAATTAATAAAATAGATCTAGCACGATTTATTTTATAAATTATGGATAAATAAATTTGTATAAAGAAATTTATATAAATAAATTTATAGAAATTTATTCTTTTATGGAAGTTAAAATAATCCACGAATTGGTTTATTTTAATTTTATAAAATCAATTATGAATTGATTTTTCCATAATAAGAAAGTTTATAAATTTCTTATAAAATTTATTCCATAATATAAAGGAGAGAAGAATTTGTTTTATTATAAATTAGTTATAATAAAACTAGGCATAACGGAATAAGTCATAAGAAATTTTATAAGATAAAATTCTTATAACTAATTCCGTTAATTCCGTTAAGAGGAGACTTGGCAAGGGAGAAGCAACTATATAAGGAACCAAAGGGAAGCCTTTAATTCCTAATCAATAATTGATAGAGCTAATCCTCTCCCTCTCTCTCTCTTATTCTCTTCCTCCCTTTTCCCCTTCTCAACCCTAGGGCCAGCGCCCCTTGAGGCAACTAGGGCCAGCGCCCCTTCATCCACCTAGGGCCGGCGCACTTCTTCCCTTAGGGTTGGTTGCCGTGAGCTATCAAGGAGAAGGAGAAGCCAAGACAAGAAGAAGAAGACGCGGATCACAACTCCTCTCTTCCCGGAATTTAGATTCCGTTTCTTGTTGGTGAGTTTCCATTCTTTTCTCTTGTTCTTCTAGTTGTGCCTTTAGAGAATCTAGTAGTTCTCGTCGACACAAAACTCGTGACTTTGCGAAGTCATCCCGAAGAGAACTCGGCGTGGACGCGAATAGAGGCGAAGCTTCCAAGGGACGCTACGGTTGGACCTCGTCCCTTACTTCGAGTTACGCGAGGTACTTAGTAAATTAGTTTACTTTTCCGCAAAGTTTTAATTTATGATTATGTCCACACACCATAAGGTTGCATGCTAGATACATGGTTAAAATAATTTAGGAAATTATTTTATGCTAATTCTTCCGCTGCACGTAAAAATTTAAAATTTTACGAACCCGTATCCTTGTCGACATGCACCCGATCCCAACAATTCATTAGTCGTTAGTAAGTTGCTTCTGCATTCTTTAATCCGAACGACATAAAATCATAATAGTAGTTTCATCAGAGGTGATAGACTATAATTTTCTCGATCCTCGAGAGCTAAAGGAATTTGATGATAGCCTTAGTAAAAATATAACATGTAGATAAGTCACTACAAGAAAAAATAGCTTTCCTGACACTTTCTTAATGACATTTATTAGAATGTGTCATTGATTTATACCTATCATGACATTGATTAAAAATAAATAAAATAAAAACTGATTAAGTATATTACTATGACATTTATAATAGATGTCACTAAAAGTTTACATTTTGACTCTTTTTTTTTTCTCGAATCTCCCTACAAAAATTTCACTCCCTCGCTGCCCAAACTCATAAATAATTGGTTTGTGGTGGTAGGGTTTCGCGGCGTTGACTCCGATCCCGTCACCGCGCGGATGGCTGCTCGCGCCCTCACCTCGCTGCTGCTTGCTCTCCTCCTCCTCCTCGCGACCTCTTCCTCTGCCGCTAGCTATCCCTAATTTTCACGCTCGCGCCCTGTGCTCACGACTCTCCCCCATCGACACCAGCGCCGCGCGACTCTCCCCCCACCTCAGCGTCGTCTACCTCGGCGCTTGCCCCGTCGGCCACCAACACCAGCCACCAACGTCATCTGCTCCGCCGGGTACCAGTGTCGTCTACTCCGCCGGCTACCAGTGTCGTCTGCTCCGTCGTCTGCCCCGTCGAGATCTGAACCCTAGGTTGCATGTTTCTTTCCTCTTCCACCGTTTCACGATCCGAACCCTAGGATGCAAGATCAATCTCAATACTTTCTGATGTGGGACTGGAAGCCTGGAATACCTGAAGGAGGCCATGTTCAGTCTCAGTGAATAAGAGTTTGTATCATGTTCCTCAGGAGGCTATGCCATAGAGTATCAAAGAGTTTGGATCTTTCTACAGGTTTATTTATGGCATTGCAGCCGAGAATCATAGCTTGTGGCAATTCCCTTGCTGCATTTGCTATGGCTGTAAGATTTGTCACTGGTCCTGCTGTCATGGTTGCTACTTCTACTGCAGTTGGGTTGCGAGGAGTTCTCTTACACGTTGCGATAGTACAGGTTTTGTAAACTAAACTTAGCTGCCAGTATCAAAACAATATGCAACAGGAAAGAAGAACACAAACTGAAAAGTAAGGCTTTCTTTTTGCTGCAGGCAGCTCTTCCCCAAGGGATTGTGCCTTTTGTGTTTGCTAAAGAGTACAACGTGCATCCTGATATTTTATGCACAGGGTATGTGCTTCAATTTCTCATATGCTTTTTTTTTGCTTGATAGGGTGTTGTTGTTTAAAATATGTTTTGAATTACTGCAGGGTTATCTTTGGAATGTTGATTGCTCTTCCTATCACGTTGTTTACTACATATTACTGGGACTTTTAAGCTGAAGACTTTCAAACAGAGCCACATTAAAACACGTATGTTTTGAATCATGTTTTGAATTAATGGGAAAGAGTTTGCATCATGTTTTGAATTACTACATCTGTTTTGAATTACTGCAGGGTTAAATTACCGTCCTTAAGTTGTTTTCTACTTATCTGTAGCTACTAGAAAGCCACATTAAAAGTGAACTTATTGAGAAAAATCAGCTAGTTCATTCTCTTCTAGATTTTCACAAAAGCAAGTTGTATCCAACAAAGCCTATGACTTCTATGTCTATTGCTTGTGGAGCTTCTGTTTTTGAAGTTTGGATGAAAATTCCATCGTAGGCTGCTCAGGTTAATTACTTTCTGATGTAGAACAAGTGCAAGAAAAGTTATTACTTTTACTTTTTAAAAATCTCTTTTGAAGTAGTTGAGGAAGAAGGAAATATAAATATAATTATCATACTTCTATCTTAAAAGAATCACAAAGTAGTTGTAGAACATGTGCTTCTAAAGTCGCAGTCCTAAAGTCGCACTAAATCTATAGGCTATTGTATAAATATGCTATCACACTAATTTGCTTACAGAAAATCAAAGAATCACAAAGTCACCCTCCTAAAGTCGCAGCCAATAAAGCGGCGGGGTTACATCACAAAAATATTGAATTTTTTCCCGTATTAATTCAATGATTGAAAAGTTTCTTATTTTTTACAGATGTAGCAAGGAGAAACAGCTCTAAAAGTTTTAGTGCTTCAGTTCGTCCAGCAAAGAGAGGAATGGTTTTACCTTTCCAGCCTCTTTCTCTTGCTTTTAATCACGTGAACTATTATGTTGACATGCCTGCTGTAAGTCGATCCAATATATCTTTCCCCCCAATTGAATGCAATGAATTCCATATTTCTTATGTAAATAAATTGTTATCATCATTGCTACTATCTCACTACGATAATCTTTAGATATTTTGTTTCAATTATCTATCTTCCATCCATTTATGAGCACACTATTTTTTTCTCCTTTTTTAAAGAGTTTTTATTTACTGTTGACTATGCAGGATGGTGCTGTGGTTACTGGTCTTGCAATTGCTGCAGCATCACTAGTTTCTCTTGATATGACAGGAAATCCAATATATGACCCAATGGGTTCTATCATAGTTGAAAATCTACTTGGAATGATATGTTATTTTCCTTGAACATAGAGATGCCTTAATAAGTACTTTTGAAAAGGTTCTTTGTGAATTTCCTAGCTATCGATTATAAGTTCTTTTGAAACAGATCAATAGTTTTAACATGAGTGGCTGCTATGTTCCACTTGGATAATTAATACAGTTCTGCTGATGCTATGTTCTGGTATTTTAGATTGCCTTATTTTTAATCCACAAGTGTAGGCATGCATTAATTGGTAGAGCAATTGATGACCATGACATAGAAAAAGTATTAAGCTTTCTTAAAGCCGATCCTGTGAACACTATATACATACATACATAGAGTCAGGGGCGGATCCAGGATTTTATATTGGGGGGGGCCACATACTCCAAGAAAAAGCACAACTAGCGATCAAAATTATTGATCATAATTTTTGGGATCGCTAAGATATTCAACGAATATAATGCAACAACAATAATTATGATGCAATAAAAAATATAATGGTAACCAAAAGCATCATAGACAGTATTGTGATCAAACATGGTTCAAAAACATAAAGTTAATGTGCATGTAATTAAGTATCAAATACAATTCTCTAACTAAAAGGAATTCGACGTTCTTTTAAATTTCGAAGTCTTCAATGATGGCTTCTATGCTCACATTTCTAGCAATTTCTCTCTCAATATATACCATTAACGCGTCTGAGAGAAAAGCATCCTCCATTTTGCTCCGAAGCCTTGTTTTCACAATATTCATTGTAGAAAATGATCGTTCTGAAGTAGCAGTGGAAACTGGAAGAGTAAGCACAAGTACGATCACTCTAAAAATGAGGTTGTATGTAACAGATTTGTTAGTCTTTACTAACCATTGACATAATTCTGAAATGGTTGAAAGATTTTTATAGTCAGGCCCTTTGACTACATTATACTCGTAATGCTTCAATTGCATCTCCAATTGCTCTTTTTCATCTCTTGTAAAATCTTGGGCATAAAACTTTTCAACTAATTTACATATATCCACAACTCTGAAAGATTCCGCAGCATTTTGAGGATTTAAGGCATTACTAAGAATGAGCAATTCCATAGCATCAGCACTAAAGCGACCATTAATTTCTTGCAACTGTGAATCTATTGAAGCATAAAAGAGGTCTATCCGATAATGATGCTCAATTGTGAAATTGTCTTGACGAGCACGGGCTCGACCTCGTATGTTAATATACTGAGCATTAAAATCAGGAATGTCAATATTTCGAAGTTCACAAAAAGATTTCACTTTTACAAGCAAATCATCCCACTTGTTATCTCTCATCTGTGGAAGTAAATGTTTAGTAGATAATACAAGCTCCATTGCATTTATAATATCCTGAGACTTACTTTGTAAACTCTGGTAAAGGATATCTGTGATCTCCATAATCTCTTTCATAAGATGCAAGATGAATACAAAATCAAAGGAAGTCATTTCATCATAAACTGATGTTGCATCTGCTCGTTGAGAAGGAAGTCCATCATCCATAACCTTGAGTAATACTGTACACGATGCACTAAACATCTTAATTAAGCCTTTCAATGATCTCAAATGAGAACTCCAGCGTGTATCAGCAGCTCGTTGTAAAGTACCTATCTGATTAAGTCCACGCCCTGTCTCGAGTTCATTAATAGCAATTAAATGTGCAATATCATCTGCATGAGCATTCTTCAATTCATCATTACGCTTACATGAAGAACCAACAATATTAACTATAAAAGTTAATCTATCAAAAAATTGATGAATAGGTATCACATTTTTTGATGCTGCTACTAAAGCCAATTGTAATCGATGAGCAAAACAATGAACATAATAAGCACTTTCACAATCTTTTATAATCAAAGCTTGCAATCCATTAAACTCACCCCTCATGTTACTAGCACCATCATAACCTTGACCTCTAATATTTTGAACATCCAAATTGTAGTGAGCCAA